>JNDS01005272.1:0-35564 GCA_000697035.1 Rhizopus stolonifer B9770
AGTGATTACTGCTTCAGTGTCAAATGTTATGGCTTCGGCCATATATCCTTAATAGGAAATATAAAGATTTAACTTCACGAATACTACAAATAAATCTTACTTTTCATAGATCAACTGTTTGAAATATAGAAACCTCATCAAAAGAAATGTCAAAAACTAAAGCGTCATCTTGCAGGCATTTCGCCAAGTGTAAAATTCAGTATCCAAATAGGTAAAGCATATCGAATATTATTTGAACCCATCTAAAAACTAATTTCCTTCTTGTCTAATTTCTTTTTGAATTTGTCCAAAAAAGGTAAACAAATTGTCTAAAAATTAATTTTCATTCGCCCAGAAAAAAAATTAACATTGTCTAATTTTAGACTAAAAAACTGTATTTAATAGGCTTTTTTTGAAAATAGGTTACACGATTTTGGGCCTCGAAATTTGTAGTAGATAAACTTAAAGCTGAAGTTGAGACTAAGATGGAAAACACGTTAACGTATCTAAAGATTTTTTTTAAAAGAAAAAAGGGGACGCGTGCTATGATTTTGTGTTGAAATAAAATCTAAAAGGTGTTATATTTAGTAGATTAGAGACAATCTTTACAACTGCTGGCTCGCGAATTTTTAAAAATTATTTTATATTTAAAAGTTCGATTTAAAACCAATGACCGTCAGTAACGACATCTAAATCCACCTACAGAAAAATGTGTTTATTTCTTCATTTTTCTCATATGTTGCATTTATGTGTCGTATTTGTGTTTGGGGGGTTTGAACTTTTGTTTTTTGAAGAAACAGTTGCAGACTATTTTAATATTTTTCATAAAATAAGACCAATATTCATCTTATATTATCAGCTTGTATGAAAACAGCAAGATTTACCTCGCGCACAACAAACGCTTGAGAAATTAAGAAATATATTTCGGCTTTGTTTACCCCTTTGTTGAATCATTGATAAGTATCACCTTTGCAAATAGGTGTACTATTTGAAAACAAACAAAAACGACTCTCTACTCTCTCTATAACTCATTTCTTTTAATTAAAGAAGTCATAAACAAACTTGCTATAGACGAGGCTCTTAATTTGAAACATTGGTACCAGTAAATTAAAGCGAGCATCAGCTACCGAAATCTATCGATCTAAACCATAAAGAAAATTATGTTTTTGGCACATCATCATTAATCTATTGAACAGGTCAGAGGACTACCAAAGACGATTTTTTCCTGAAGAACAATGGGGAGAATCAAAAGCATTTCAAGATTGATTGCCGCATTATTATCAAAAAAAAAAAAAAGAAAAAATCGTACTAATGAATGTGAAGGCAACCCATTTCTTTTATCAATAAAAATAAAACGATGAATATCTGGGATTATGTATTAAAAACAAAGATAATGTCGATCACCTTGTTATTACTCTACTACTTTCAACCAAAGGGAAAGTTTCATACTCATACTTTAAATTGCCAAAGCTATCGCGAAATTAAGCATCTTTTTCTTTGAAATGACAGATTATAATGAGAGGGTATATGAAGTCAATATTACAAAAAGGAAATAAAACCAATGCCTTAAATTGCAATAAATATACTTTCTACTTACCCCGAAGGTATTCAAACCGCACAGGCGGCGAAGCCAACAATATGCACCATTTTCAGGTGACCGAGGGCGAAAAGATAAATATAGCTATTGCTGTTCGAAAAAAGAAGGAAAGGACTTCCTCAACATAGCCTGTGTTGTTGCAGACATCACATCTCGGTTGTGTGTTGCCCAGCCATGTTTAAATGCTTTGCAGTTTTGGTTCAAACAACGAACAGTTTTAAGAGAGATAGATTCATCCGATGTTCGACTGTGAGTGATAAGGAAATAGTATTATACACATAGCTGGGAGATCATGTGCTCGTCTGTTATTATTGTCTCGACATATCGTTTATATATTCTTGGAAGCCATTTTCCTCTTCGTCTATCATAGCCTCTAATTGAGCTACCAGATCCAGTGCCAGCATTCCCTATATCCATGAAAAGAAGAGCACCATTGGAGTCACCTTTTAAAAATTTGTGCTTGGCAGCACCAGCACGACCCTTTGTTCGGATGGTTGCATGTTCAACTGT
Source organism: Rhizopus stolonifer B9770 (assembly GCA_000697035.1). Lineage (NCBI taxonomy): Eukaryota > Fungi > Mucoromycota > Mucoromycetes > Mucorales > Rhizopodaceae > Rhizopus > Rhizopus stolonifer. The sequence continues at coordinate 2,087 of JNDS01005272.1, forward strand.
TCTTTTTTTTTTGCTTACAAATAATTCGAGAGAAGTAAAGGGAGTATTTAAGATCCCTTTCTTTCATCTTATGCTAGTATACAGGTCATTACATGCTTTGTTTCTTATGTGTAATACATGATTTGATAATAAAACTTACAATAAAATGCTTTTTAGCATCAATTTTACTGAGGCGTATTGAAGCTGATAGCATTGACAAGTTGGTTTCAATTTTCGATATTTTCTCCGTACGCAATTATAGTATTAGTAGGTCGAGATTGGGCATGATTAATCATCACTAATTGCATAGTACTGTAAATATCGGCATTATTATCGATCATATGTTACATGGCACTTTGTTCGTTGTTACTGGACATTATGAATAAATCAGAGAAATTTTTATAAAGAGCTTATAAACGTGTTAAAAAAAACATGCCTTTGATTAAAAGAAATGCAATAAAAGTACTTACAAAGCCACTTTGGGTGTATAAAATGTAGATGTAGATTTTTTTTAATAAGCTTACTCATGTTTATACACCTCTTCTTTTTTGATTTACATAATGCCGCCTTTAAAACAGTAAGTTGGCATAGCATATAGAAACAATAAAAATGTGTGCCTGAGTTGTATTCGCCCTTAGCATAATACACAATACCGGCCTTTTTACCTAAAGCAGCCAATGAATATAGAAAATTGGTATTTATTTGCTAGTCTCATAGTCTTGAGACCGGTATGTTCAGATACTCAGGTATTTTGGCTTGGTATAGGCTTTTTTTTTTTTTGAAAATACTCGAAACAGTCTGTACTTCGACCGGTGGATTTTTAAGACTAGTCTCACCAAAATGAGACTGACGGTGATTACATTGTCTCGAGAATCAGGCTAGTATTTGATTTTATTAAAAAAAAAAAGAAGAGAAAGAAACCAGTTCCTGATTACAAAACCTAAAAACAAACTCTCCATAAGCCCTAAATATTTGCACGGTGCTGAAGCAGAAGAATCAATAATGCATTTAACTAGCACATGATAGTGGATTTTCAAATCATGACAATAGAGCAATACGTAAATAAAAGGATCGCTTTTATCTTTAAAAGGCTTTTTCAATAGGATGAGGCTCAGATTTGGAAACTTGAATTAAAAAAATTGAGCAGGAAAGCCAATGTTTACCCAGAAGTAGTAATATATCTTTGGTATTCGACAATCTGTTGAGAAATTGAGATGCTAATTATTGTTTCGGCTAGACCGAGCCTATTCTTACGTTGAGTTTCAAAGGTACAGACATATGCAATGCATTTTGTGTAAAAAAAAATTGACCAACATGGGGCCACCGTCAAAGGTAATACGGTTTTTTTTTTTTTTTTTTTTTTTCTGTGCTTGGTTGAACAGTCAGGTGACACGAAGTTGATAGATTACAGAGTATTATCTGGCTTTTTTTTTTTTTTGGCTGTTGTTGTTAAGCAATCTTTTGCAAACCGAAGATTTGATAGCAGTTCCAATGAGTAAATTGCGAATCGCTTTGAGGACAGAGTAATTCAACCTTTTTTTATATAGCTATTGTATGGACACAGCCATTGAACAGTAATTCGTTTTTATTAAAGGAGAAGGATATAGCAGATCCATGAATGTGTTGCAAAGCTGAGATCAAAGTAAGCAGGAGCTTTAAAGATGTGCTTCACATTTCCTTTATTCTCTTGTATACATCAATTCGACAACGAGAAGGCCATACAGGTTAAAGAACAAATAATATTCCTGAATTTCCAATATATTGATAAGGTATTTTTTACCACTGAAGAAAACGCGCAATCAATTATTGAAAGCGGTGTATAGCGGGGCTATCTACGTTACAGAAATGGTTAAGTTCACTGTTGGACCAATATCCAACAAGTAACCTTTGACAAGAAAAAAAAAAAAAAAGAACGAAGAGTTATGCTGCGCGCTTTGCAGTTTCCGCCCATCTAACCAATTTATCAGGATTAATCGGTATTCCGATACACAACTTTACCGAAATAACGGATTGAGGGAAAAAAAGTACCTTTTCTTTAAAAAAAAGACAAGAAAAGAATTTTATATACAACCAATAAGAAATAGAAAAGAACACTATATTCATCGTTTCTATAATCTTTGGGTTTTTGTAAGCGAATTTTGACTTGTGTAATTCAGGAGATAATCGAGCCATATGTTGTACCAGTCTAAAAGGATTGCTTTCAAGATGTGCATCCCGACTGCCAGCAAAAAGAAAAGACAGGGCTTTTTTGTAAACCAAACGAGGACACTTTGTGATAGTCCTCAAAAACATGATTATTATGGCATTATTTATCCCTTACATATGCGTTTATATTATATATGAGTATGAAATACTGTTGGTTTTGGGTAACATGAATATTATGGTACTCAAGTGTTACTGTTTTACAGAAGGAAAGAGAAAGAGGGAGCATGGTGTTACGTTACAAGAACATTGAAAAAAAAATCAAAAGGCAGTAGTACCACATGATACTATGTCATGAATCAAACAAAGTAACAGTGACTTTTTGATATAAAAAGGTGAAGCAGTTTTAGTTTTTTCTTTAATCAATCACACATTACAATCTTTACTATGGTCTCTTTAAACTACGTTTTGGGTTTCATTGCCTTGGCTCCTCTTTTCGTTCAAGCCCAACCTACCCGCACTTCAAGTGCTCCTCTCGCCAAACGTTCTCCTCACAGCTGTTTCGGTAGTGGTCAATGGGGCTATGTTAGAGATGTTGTCTCTGCCTGTTCTAGTGCTCGTATTGACTTTTCTAATGAAGCCATCAGCAAGAGTCACTCTTCTCAAAGATCTTATGGTCCCTACAGCACCAACAGTGGTAACAGAGCCTATGTTGATATCCGTGTCGAAAACAACTACGGTTCTCAATACGAATATGTCACTACTAATGACATAGCCTTTGCCTGTAACGAAATCACTCAACTCTGCGTTGGCAACAACAGAGATACCCGTGGTGGTTGGTCCATTCAAGGTCCTTTCAAGATCTATGTTGATGTCAACAACTGTGGATGTTAAACAGATACCCTCTCTTTTTTATACGTATTCTAAGAAACAAATAAAATTTAAAGTATTACATAATCAATATATTCTCCTGAAAACAGGGTTTCGAACCAGTTTGTTAAAAGGTTGGGGGTACTTGGATTATCTCTTTAAAACACAGTCCCATTGTTTAAAACAACTTTGACATGTGTTTCTAACCGAATTGGTGTTATTTTCTCATGATTTATTTGGTATTTCTTTATTGACAATATATTCAATTACCTATAGCCATTGGTTTATGTGTGTGGAGGGGGTTGAAACAATTTTTGGTATTAAAAGGTATAATTTATAGAGCGAGAGAAAAAGGTTGTCAACATTCGGAACCTACAGCCGATATAGTTCGTAATCCACCTTCATCCTCGCTGGCACGTCGCTTAGATACAAAGCTAGGCTTTTTATATGCCCAATGGTGCTCTCCAGATGATGATTCACTATTTACACTGAGTCTACCAAAAGGTTTTACAATCCCTTCATTTTGGTTCACTTGGACTGATTCCACACTCTGATGATGCCAATGAACCAATAGCTTGTCACCGTATTCCTGAAGTTCATCCATTGTTACAAACAAGTCGTAATCGTTCAGGTACAAAAATTCCAACTCGAGTGCATTCAATTCTGCAACTGGCAAACCCCCCACCTTTGTTATATATAATAAGCTTAATACAAAGAAAATAGTGACCGGTTTGTAACCCTTACTTTGGCATATCTTGTGTTTGTAAAAAATACATCCGAGTATAACTTACTTGAGATCATCAAGCCAGTGATGATTAGTCTGTGTATACTATATGAATCGACATGGAGCGGTGGAATGCGACGTGAAGGTTTAGCTTGATTCATTCGGTCAAAGTAAACCAATAGAGCTATTAGACATTCATTGGCGCATGGACAGTATTTTAGAATACGAGTAAAGTAAGCATGTATCGATATGTTGGGAACAGAGCGGGCATGGAAACATGTGTATGAAGAAGGATCGAGCTGTCCAGCGCTTAAATAAAGTTGGTCATTGCCTCCAGTTATTTTTTCCAAAAGTGAGGTGAGTAATTTGATCGTGTCTTTGACAGGATGACTAGACAAGTCAAACTGTAGTGAATCCATGAGAAAAAAAAAAAAAAAAAAAAAAAAAAAAAAAAAAAAAAAAAAAAAGAAAAAAAGAGACAAAATAAATAATAAAAAGGGCAATTAACCCTTTTTGTTCTCCCTTCATCGCGTCACTCAGGTCGTACAACTTGGACTTGAATTAAGGGACCCTACTTAATTCAGTACAGAATGACGGAAAAATGCTTGAGTATTTTATTAAATGTGGTTTAACTTTCATAAAAAATAAGTCCTCATGTATGTATAAATACCAAAATAGAAGAAGAGAAGACCAAAACCGTTGAAAAAAGTAAAACAAGAAACAAATTAAAATTTGAATTTTATTCTTCTCTTGTACGCCGACTTTATAATATATCAATTAAACATTTTACTTTCCCTTTTTTCTTAGCTACCATGATAACAAAAAGGTCATTTGTTGCCGTATAGTACAAGCCTTGAGAACATTGGGTAAAAACCGTTTTTTTTTTTTTTTTGTGGAAGTGTGAACTTTATTAAATGAGTTTAAAATTATACAATTGATACTCTTAGCGTATTCTCAATTAAAGATAAATTAAGCTGTTTGAATATGTCGATTGCAGTTTCATGATTCCATGGAATGATGTTATTATACATCACTACAAATTCTTAAACAACTGTGCATTTTAGGCAAGGCTATAGGCCAGCACGTGATTACTATTATACTTTAACTGTTGATGAAAAGTTATAAAATAATAACTATCGCAATATAAATGACTCGTAGCTATTAGAGTCTTGTTGTATTAGGATCCATTATCAATATCCTTTAAAGTACGAACGAAAGCGGAGAAACAAAAAGTAGCTGCTTTTTTTTTTACTTTTTTTTTTCTGCTTTAATTTTTTTTCTTTAAGTTTACTGATCATAATGGGAGTTCCCGCATTCTTTAGGTATATATTTAAAAAAAAAAAGAAAATAAAATGCAGATCTTACTGATTCTTTTTAGATGGCTTTCTGACAAGTTTCCAAAGGTTGTTACTCCAGCCCTTGAAGAGCATGCTAAAACAGTGAATGGCATGATCATTCCTGTTGATACAACTAAACCTAATCCAAACAATGAAGAATTTGACAATCTTTACTTGGATATGAATGGTATTATTCACCCTTGTTGTCACCCTGAGAACAAAGTAAGTGCGATCTCTTTAAAAAAAATCGAGAATTCGTTGTTAATTTAATTAACATTATAGCCTGCCCCAGCTACTGAAGACGATATGATGGTTGAAATCTTTGCTTATTTAGATCGTGTTGTTAACATTGTTCGTCCACGTAAAGTCTTGTATATGGCTATTGGTAAGAGATTTTTTTTTTTTTTTTTTTTGGCTGTTATTTTTGTACTAATATTTTCAAAATAGATGGTGTTGCTCCTCGTGCAAAGATGAATCAACAACGTTCGCGTCGTTTCCGTGCTGCTCAATTAGCACAGGTTGAACAAGATGCTACTGAAAGAGTTGCTTATGAATTAGCAGGTAAAAAAAAAAAAAAGAGAAAAAATTTAAACGCCAACGGAAACGACTAAAAATATCCAAAAGCTATTGGTCAAGAACATATGATGAAGAAAAAGGAAGAGCATTTCGATAGTAACTGTATTACACCCGGAACACCATTTATGGCTCATTTGGCCACTTGTTTAAGATATCATATTGCTTCCAAACAAAACACGGATCCTTTGTGGAAAAATGTAAGAAAAAAAAAAATATGTTGAATGATGACTAAACGCGAATTTTTTTTCTTTTCTTTCTTTCTAGCTCAAGGTGATTCTTTCGGATGCAACTGTTCCTGGAGAAGGCGAACACAAAGTGATGGAATTTATTCGTGTCGAAAGATCTCGTCCCGAACACAACCCTAACACCTCTCATGTGATGTATGGATTGGATGCTGATCTCATTATGCTTGCCTTGGGTACTCACGAACCCCACTTTAAGATTATTCGAGAGGATGTTTTTTCAGATAACAAGAGAACTAGTAATTGTACGAAATGTAATAGACGTGGTCATACTGCTGACAAGTGTCCTTGTAAGTTATTTTTTGGTTTGGATAAAAAGCTGGATAATAACCTCCTTTCTTATGTATAGTATCTGAAAATGCCGAATCAACGGAATCCAACAAAGAAGATACAAGCAGCTTAAAACCTTATGTGTTTCTTCACGTCAATATATTGAGAGAATATATTGAACACGCCTTAAAGTTCAATATTCCCGGAATTCCATGGAATTTGGAAAGAGCTATTGACGATTGGGTATTCATGTGTTTCTTTGTCGGTAACGATTTCTTGCCTCATTTGCCATCCTTGGAAATTAGAGAAGGCGCTATCAGTACTTTGAGTTTACTGTGGAAGAAAATCATGCCAGAGATGGGGGGTTACATGACCAAGAACGGTGATGTAGATTTGAAACGCGTTCAATTTTTAGTTACAGAACTCGGTCAATCAGAGGACACCATCTTTAGAGATAGAAAAGCAGGTAATAAAGGATAGCGTGTGTGTATTATAGGCTAACGCATGCATCTTTAGCTGATGAGCGTCGTTCTCAAGGTGCTAAAAGAAGAAAGTTGGAAAACGAAAGACGTGCGATGGAAGCAAAATCTCGAGAAAACGACAGTTTTGCCTTGATGACAGCTGCACCTGTCAATGGCCCTCATTCTGGCATGTCCAACCAGGATGTAGTAGCCAATAGAGCTGACCTTCGATTAGCCAATTTGAGTGCAGCAGCTGCATTGAAAGCACAAATGAACGGAACACCATTGGAACAGGAGCCTCCCATGGTTCAAAAGGGTATCAAGAGAACGGCTGATGAAGTAAATGCAGACGAAGAGAAGGAGGAGAATGAGGAAGCCGAAGAGGCACCTGATACTTTAGATCCTGTTGAAGCTGGTAAGGCTATTCTCAAGCGAGTTGCCGATGAAAAGGAAAAAAAAGAACAAGCTGCCAAAGAAAAGGAGCCAAGTGATGAAGTTCGGTAAATTTAGTGATTTCATTCCAGTTTATTTTACTAAGCTAACTCTTTATAGATTGTGGGAAACAGGGTGGAAAGAAAGATATTACCGAACCAAATTCCATCTTAACTTGGAAGAAAAGGATGAGATTAGAGAGTAAGTTGTGTAAGTGTTTGAATGATTACTAAACGTTTATTAGGGTTGTAAAATCTTATTGTGAAGGTCTTGTGTGGGTATTTAAATACTATTATGTTGGATGTGTCTCATGGTCATGGTATTTCCCTTATTACTATGCACCCATGGCTTCTGATTTTGTCAATATTGAATCATTTGATATCAAATTTGAACAAAGCGCACCATTAAAGCCTTTTGAACAACTTATGGGCGTCTTGCCTGCTGCAAGTAAATCCCATATTCCTGCACCATTCCATCATTTGATGACAGAAGGGGATTCACCTATTATTGACTACTATCCCACTCAATTTGAAGTGGACATGGACGGAAAGAAGTGGGAATGGCAGGGTGTTGTCAAATTACCCTTTATTAACTCTGAGCGTCTGTTGAATGCTATGAATACTGTATATGACAAACTCAGCGAAGAAGAAGTACATCGTAACTCTGTCGGCGCAACTGTATTATATGTTAGCGAAACACACAAAGCTTACAACTATTTAAGCACTGTTTATACAAAGAGGTCAAATGAAAAGGCCCTATTAGATGCTACATTGACTGATGGTTTAACTGGTGAAATCGATAAAGACCCTGAATGTATTCCCAATAGTACATTCTATTCACCACTGCCAAATCATGAGCTGCCAGATATCAACAACGATAAATCAATTAGGTAAGAAGCAAACAGAAGTAAAAACGATTAACAATTATGTACGAATAGTGTGACCTATGAACTACCAAAAGCACCTGAAGGGTTTGTTTTCTCAACACAACTACTAAAGGGGCTCAAGATAAATAATGTCCTAGGTTATGAAGATTTAATGTTTGCTACTTTTGAAAAGATTGATAACCGACACAGATACAATCAAAATCGCGGTTGGACACCACAGCTAAACCACATGGAAGAATACAGAGAACAGTGAGTGTGATGAACGTTTCTTTTTTTTTTTTGAACTCTAACAATGAAATATTTTTAGTCAAAACCAAAGATACTCGAATCGTGGTGGTCACCATAGCTATGATAATGGTTACAATGACCGTGGTTATAACAATGATCGACGAGGTGGCTATCAAAACAGAAACAACCGCGGACGTGGTGGCTACAACCGTGGTGGTGGCCATAACAACTACGGACATAACGGAGGTTATGGAGGAGGTGGCTATAATGGAGGTGGTTATGGCAATAGTAGAGGCGGCTATGGTGGCGGTGGCTACGGGGGAAACAATAACAACTATGGTGGTGGCTATGGGGGCGGTTATGGCGGTCGCTAACCCCCCCCCCCATTTTTTCCACAAAAAAATAAAAACACTTTGTGTTACAATAAGAATGATAAATCTTGTCACTTTGAGAATATTGAATATCTGTAACCAAAAAATAAATGTCACTTCCAATAAAAAAATGGGTAATACTAAGCCAAAAATGATTGTTTCTTTATGTCTAGAAGCTTTGTCCTTTTGAAATGTCACAATAAGCTAAATCAAATTGACTTAAATAATGATATTTGTTTTTTGACCTCAAAACAATTAGAATAAAGTTTTATTATAACATTGATTTCACCAAACAAGAGATGATTTTATCAATACTGAGCCATGCGATTCTGTTGGCCATTAATATAAGTGTCACTTTTCCAATCTAGATTTAATAGACAAGGATTAAGTGATCAACCGTCTTTCAGCTGTCCTTCAGCCGTCCTCATCAACCTATCAATACCACTAGAAACAAAGCAATATGTATGTTGTACTATGTCGAATTTACTCCAGAGAATGCTGAGATATGTCATATTTACTCTCATAAATACTTTATTTTCGTGTGAGATTAACGCATATCCAATATAACGTATATAGCATTTCGTGCCATATACAAAACTGTCGTGTTTGGTCATTCATTGTATCTTTATTTATTATATTCTACTTCAACTAAAGAACACGTTAGACTCTATAATTAAGAGTCTAATTATATTTATTTGGATTTTTTTCTTCAATTTCATAGTTCCTCTTCTTTAGTCTTAATAAAGATAGTAATTGCTAGCTATTGACTCTTCTTGTCTCTACACAATAAGCACAAAAACTACAAAAACTACCGCTCTTTACCTTGATTTCTCAATCTTATTTGTGGAAACGTAATTTGCAATAAATGGGTTCTTTATCTTGTTCTCACTCAATAAAGAGGTTCAGGAGAGTCATTGACTTCCCGGTTTTTTTTTTTTTTTCTTTTTTTTTTTATTGCTCACAAGATATGTAAAAGAAAGCTACAAGAGTCAGAATTGGAAATATGTTATAATACTACACAAAGACAGCCTATATTCGTTGCTCAACAAAGAATACCTGATGAACCCTTGACCTACCGCAAATATTTGGATGTTCTACCCGATGAAAAAGCAAAAAAGACGTGGACTTCGTAAGCTTAAAAAAAAAAGGAAAATAAATGCGATAATGCAATACCAACCTTTTCTTAAGAAACTGACGCACAAGTAGCTCAATTCATTAATAACATCTATTGCGTTGATGATCCAAATAACCATGAATCTCACCAAACGAAATTGATCACTACACAAGAAATGTTTGTTACAGTTAATGAATATGCAACTATATTTGAAAATAAAACATTTCTGGCATTTGCTCGATGGCGTTCAATTGAAGAAAGTGTTATTTTTAAGGACCAAAGAAAGCAGAAATGCACCAAATCGTAGAAGAGAGCTTTATGTTATGAACGATATTTATCGTGGTAATATCACACAATTAAGCTTGAGCATTGGCTAATATGTATGTGTTTTTTTTTTTTTTTTTTGGAAATTGGCATTTATTTTTTGGTTACAGACATTCAATATTCTCAAAGTGACAAAATTTACCGTTCTTACTGTATGGATTGCGTAACGAAAGAGCTTGCCAGTTCTCTCGGGGAGAAAAAAGGGCCGTTTTGCCAAGAAAAAAGTTACGGAGAAGTAAAATTATATTTCATAGTTCGCGGGAATTTATTGTTTCCTAATAACCAGTAAGACAAAGAAATTGAAATTATGATGCTTAGTACAGAGTTTTTAATAAATAATAGATGGGGTAATGTATGCGATAATCTACCAAGAAGTTCGTTTCTTGTAGATTGAGTCTAAGTAATTGTATATGGAACCTGGTGTGGAACTCCAACGATCACGCCAATGATAAGCAAATACCTTTTGAACCTGATCTTGATCAAAGTCAATATTTGAAAACATGCTCGGAAGAGAGTTGCTTCTTCTACATTGAGAAGGATCTGTAAAACACCAGGGTAAGATGGACCACGGTTTGATTTTGTGATGTAATAATCTTCTATAAATTCTATAATAAAGCTTTGATCCGAAAATTTCAGGCCCCTTTATGAGATAACGCTTGGGAACATTAGATGCTCCCGTTTTCAGACTCTCTCTTGCCTTGAATAAATCTGCGGCACCCTCTAGGACTTCACACGCATAAGGTGATTTTTGATAAAAGTGGAATAGTGCGCCAGTGAACGGATTTCCAAACATGCCTGTGTTACAATTTCCTTGAGCGATCCATTCATGTTCAAAGAGCGGTCCCAGATCACGAACAAACATGGTGTCCAAATCAAACCAGATACCTCCGTGTTGGTAAAGAACGAGCATCCGCAAGAGATCGTCTCTGTCTTCGCTGTTCTCACTCACGACTTGTCTCCAGACATTCGCAAAGGGCTCTACAGCTGTGCCCTTGACTAGACTTTTGGGCTCAATCACTTGGTAGTGAATGCGATCTGTTGTTTGTAGTGATTTCCATCCTTCTGAAAGACTCAGTCTGTATTCGTCTTCTTTTGGGATCCAAAGAGTCAATGTGTGGTTTGTGCTTTGAGTAGCTGCAAAAGAGCGTAGTGTGGCCATGGGCTTTTCATCAAAATTGTCGGTCAGATTTGAAGACCAATAAGTGTGGAATGATTGACTGCCTTCGTAAGGGTATCTTGAAGTCTGGAATAATTTCGCAAAGTCATAGCAAGTGTTGGCCTCCCAGACAGGCAGGCCGGGAACAAAGTTGACTGTGAATTTTCGGTTGCCTTGATAATAACGACTGTCACTAGGGATATTGTCAAAACATTTAGAGAGTGGCTCAATCAGAGCAGGCGTTTGGGGCGAAAGCCAAGTTCGGAGAAAGACATGAGCGTTCACTTCTAGGCGACACAGCATAAAAAAGGAAAAGATGCCAACAGTGATCAAGACAGCTGCCCATTTCAGTAGATGCAATGTTGCTCTTCTATTCTTTTTTATCCAACTTTCGGGACTTGCAAGAATCTGTGTGATTCTATTGATCCATGCCATTTTTAAAGAAAGAAAGAAAGAAAGAAAGAAAGAAAGAAAAAGAAAGGAAAAAAGGAGGTGTAAATGACTTAATTTAAATGACAAAAGGTTTTTCTAAAACAGGAAACATAGCTTTTTTTTGGTTTTCAGCCTTTCCCAGTGGGTCTAAATGACGCTATTTGAAGAAGACAGGAAAGTAATCCCAGCCTCTTATAAAGAAAATATACTCCAATATGAATATACAAATACATATATATTTATGTGAGTGATCTGCGTTTTTGTTTATTTTATGTGAATCTGAATAAGAACAGCCTAGGGAGGTTGTACACTTGATGAAACTTTTTAAAACTCAATCTGGTAACAAAATCAAAGTTTTTTCAAGCAAATTCTGTCATACATGTAACCAGCCCATACAAACAAAATTGTCATTTTTTTATTTTATTTTATTTTTTGATCGTGTTGAAACAATAGTGACTAATGAAATAAATATTTATATATGTTTTCACTATGTGTGTATAATCAATAAGCTAGTATGTGATTTGAATGTTTCAATAGTAGTGTTAGTATTATGTAAAGTATCCTAAGAAATTGGTGTGTGTGTGTGTGTGTGTGTTATATACGGGAATAGAGAGGAAATATTAAATTGACCAAAGCATCAAATTCTTTTCTTTTTGATAATGACTTGCTGAAGCGACCACTGTTTGTCCACCAACTGAGCAGCATGCAATATTAACAACCATTCCGGATTGCAAGCCTGCTTTTTTGGGTTGTGATCCTGTGACCCCACAATGCCATATAAAAATATCCTGGTATCCTCCATATAGTATCCGTAACTTCTCATTACCACCATTTACAAAGGCACACCCGGATATCTTGGATTGGGGTGTATGGCTCATCACACATTTCCAATGTGCGGTATCGTATACACATATCTTGTCATCGGAGGATGCTACCAAGAAATTTCCATCTGCAGACCAATCAAACGAGCAAATGTTTTTACCATGATCTGTTGTAATTGTACGAATTGCATTATTTTCATTGTTGTTTTTGGTAATGTCAATAATGTACATCTGGTTGCCCACTGCACATGCAAGAACTGTCACAGTCCTTGGGTGGAATCGCATTGGATTAGGTGAAAATCCAGATTTGGATTGTGTCTATCAACATTTTAGCTATCTCGTTTATTATGTACCTTCCTTACCATCTTGAGTGATTTCTCGCAACTTGAAGAACTCAGACTCCACACTTTCAATTCCCCTTCTGCATCAAGCGAGCAAATAATATCGGGTCTTTCAGGTGCAAAATCAACCGCTGTCACTTGGGCTCGACAGTCCAGCTTGACCATTTGTTTAGGTGAGCTATCTCCACCACTACTAGACAAGGACGACCCAAGGTCCCAAATGCGCAAAGTCTTATCATATGAAGAAGTAGCCACCAGATTACGGTTATCTAAACTCCATCTTGCACATGTAATATTTGCTGTGTGTCCATCCAAGGTATATAACATCTTCTTTTCTTGTACACTCCAAATCATCACCTTTTTGTCATGACCAGCACTCGCCAACCACTGTCCATCAAACGAGAAAGAGACTGTAGACACCTTGCTTGTATGTCCAGATAGTTCAGAGTAAAGTTGTAACGTTCCACCTGCACCTGAGGCAATACTACCCCCATTGCCTCCCGGCGGCACCGACATACTACTTTCTATATCCATGTTTCCGCCCATACTCGCTAAGAATCCACCACCAAATGGATCCAGTTCTCCTCCATCACTAGGCATCAACAAGCCTTGTTCTTGATTTTCGTCCCCAGAGCCGAACATATCATTAAAGTCACCTGTATCACCCATCATGAATCTTTCGAGATCAAATGAGATGGGTGGATGAACATTAGTAGGTGATTGTCCTTCCATGCTCGGTGATCCTAAATCTGGATTCCATGCCATACGCTGTGTGTTGGCCTGTTGAACCACTTGTTGAGGTGTCTGTTGAGGTGTCTTTTGTCCTCGGTTCATTTGTGGGCTGGCCTGTCCTTCAAAACGCTGCAATCTTTGTGGCATCCCGAGCTCCTGTTGGTTCATCATATGAGGACTCATGGTATGTGACATTTGAGGCGAGGGTTGTGGTTGTGGTGTATTACCCGCTTCTTCTGTTCTTTGTCTTTTTGAAGCGGGTGATGGTTGTACAAACTGTTGGGCTTGAGCTTGGGCTTGGGCTTGCTGTTGCATCGCATGGCTTGCCTGGCGGCGTTGGTAAAGAGCCACTGCCTTGTTTACTTTCTTTTCACCTTCAGGTGAACCAGTGGAATTATTATTACCTATGTTTGGACTTCCTACAGCAGCCGGTGGTGATTGGGGTCCTTGAGAATTATTCATATTAAGCTGTTGTTGCTGCTGCTGTTGTTGTTGTTGCTGATGCTGTTGTTGTTGTTGTTGTTGTTGATGATGTTGTTGCTGTTGTTGGTATTGATGTTGCTGCATCATACGTTGACGATTCATAAGTGCAACGCGCTGTTGCTGTTGTTGAATGAAAGCCTAAAGTGTGCTTTTCTTAGAAAAAAAAAAAAGAGAGAGAAAAGGAGGGGAGGGGGTATGAAACTCATTTTTTCCTTACCTGCTGTTGTTGAGGCGTCAATGCTCCTGGAGGCATTTGCCCTTTATTCATCATTTGCTGTGCAATCATAAAGTTCACTAAACACATAAACAATGAATAAATAGCGTGATTTTATTTAAAATTCAAATAGATTACCATCTCCATTAAAAGCGCCGTTCATTATATTAGGATTTTGCATATTACCGACCATCCCCATTTGCCCTCCAGGCCCCATAACACCGGGCATACCTGCTCCATTGGGGTTCATGTGCTGCCTTGGTTGTCCGTTTACTATAAAACATCTAAGTTTATGTTTTTCAAATATTTTATATTACCTCCGCCTGGTCCCATCATACGTTGGCCTGGATCTACTTGAGGACTCTGCCCCATAGGATGGTGTTGCTGAGGTAATTGTGCCTCTTGTCTTTGAGGAGTCATTTGTCCCATAGGTGGTTGGCCTTGTTGTTGTAACTGGTGTTGCTGCAACATGGCTTGTTGCTGTTGTTGTTGTTGTTGTATAAAAGCTTGTTGTTGTTGCATGTGAAGCCTTGCCTGTTGATTATTGACCAACATCCTATACACATAATAAAAGAATTAGATAATGAAATATGATTTTTTTTTTCTTACGGATTTGCTCTCATTGCATTTTGTTGCTGTTGTAAAGTAATTCTTCGCATTTGCGCTTGAACGCTATTCTGTAACAATTAGTTTACCGTAAATAGAGAATTAACTTACCCTTTCTTCGATTGTCAATGTATTTTGATCACGTCCGGTTAAGCCGCATGCGCTCATAGCAGCACCCAAGATGGCATTGTACTGATTGTTAGGAGTTCTCATCATATGGTTTTGTTGAGCGTGTTGCATTTGCTGATTTGTCATGGGGGAGTTCATCATGGCTTCATTTACGTGAGGTGTATGTGGTTGCTGGTTCATTATGTCTCCTCTTTGTTGTGGTGAGAACGAGGGAGAGGTGGGAGGCCTTACTGGCATTGCGTTTTGCGACTGCTGGGGTAAACTGGATGTCATACTTTGGGGTGTATTTACGATTGCGTTGTTTGCATTGGTAGGGGGAGCCATAGGACCGTTGTTAGGCAACGAGGCAGGACTGGCAGATGGAGATGAACGTGTATCCCGTGTTAATGATTGATGTTCCTGTGGTTGTTGAGGAGACCTTTGTGCCTCAGAAGCCCTTCTCTGAGAATTCTGATGTAAACTAAATGACCTGGCTTGTTGCAGTGCTTCTTCTTTCTTAGATCTCACAAATTCATGATACTAAATAAATGTGTTATCTACTTCAAGCTCCCAATTCACTCTTTTTTTTTTTTTTTTTTTTTTTTTTTTTTTTTACCGCGTCGTTAGTGCTAGCTTCGTTACTTGCCAAAGCATCATTGTTTTTGGCATAATAAACATCCCAAAATACACCCCACCAATCAGACAAAGAAATGTCGATGGGAGGTTGCTGTTCCGGATTAAGATTGAATTCGGTCAGAATGGCTCTTGCTGCCGTGTGGTACTTTTGTCTTTTTAAATAATCATAAATGTATAAATGCAATATATCGGGTGACCTAACATCTAAACCTCGTCCATTTTGCCTAATAATTTCTTTGTTAGTTTTTTTTTTTCCTTCTTTTCTTTATAATGAGGCATCTTGTCTAGCACACCACCCCCTGCCCTCAGGCATATATTCTTACCCATCCCAAGTGTTTCTCCTGTTTTGCGATTGAGCCATGTTTTTTTTTTTTTTTTTTTTTTTTTTTCAAAAAAAAAGAAGAGAAATGCAAATGTTTTTGAAATTTAAGTCAAACTAAAATAAAAAAAAATAAAAGGTTCAGTTAGGACTCAACTGTCTTTTTTTTAAAAAAAAAAAGGGGTGGGGGTTTGATTTTATAAATACTTTCTCTTTTTCAAAAAAAAAAAGAGGTGAAGGAATAGAGAAAAAAGAGTTGGAGAAACAAAAAAGTGGATAAAAGAAAGTTCTTACCTTGAAACTTCTTTGAAGAGAGAGAGAGAGAGAGAGAGAACAGAAGGGAGAAAAAAGGAGAAAGACCTGTCGGTAGTACGTCACTGGTTGTTTAGAATAGCGTGTCCAATAAGAATACTCAGTTTTTAATTATCGATTTGTTTTTGTTTGTTTTATTGATGTAAAATTGGGGTTATGTGAAAGCAGTAAACTGCTCGCGATAAACCTTTTTATGTCACAAATTGGCTATCCTATGACAGCATTGAAAGAAGGCTGAAAACTCAAGCAAGTAAGCAAAAAAAAAAAAAAAAAAAAGGGCTGTATTTCAACAGTGTAACCACTGTCTTTTGAAACAATGATTTGGGGCATTGCTTTTTCAATAAACAATGAATTGGGGAGATACTCCTTTTTAATTACATCGATTAGAGTAGTTGCTGTTCTGTTTGCTTTATTACTCCATTAAACTTTATTCGGACACTTTTTTGGCAAAAAAAAAAAAAAAAAAAAAAAAATAACCAACATTACTACTTACAATGAGAGAAATATAAAATCATAGATGGATCATGACACTTTCCATGATTTGGAGCGGTAAAAAAGTCCAATTAAGTTTTGATGAGTCCTGTAATACTATTATTTTATAAGGTTCTTTTTTTCTACGACTAAGTTTACAGCATTAAATATCAAATCATGTTTCTTTTTAGATACTATTATTTCAATTTATATGTAATCAAAGGGCTTCTAATGCAAGCTCCTTATATGTCAGTAGCTACGTTTGGATTGTTTAATGATGATCTTGTCAAAGGATAGGGAATAAAAGTCAAGATTGTTGTTTGAAGCATGAACAAGTGATCATATTATCATTCATCTATGTTATAATCACAATAGTAGTTCTGTTTTTTGGTAGTATCACCAAAAGACCATTCTTGAGAGATGATGAAGTGTCTAAATAATGAGAAGTTATATATATATTTTTTTTACAGAAAGACCATAGAGCGGCTATTAATAAGACAGATTCAATATATAAAATATATGGGTATGCTTTAGTCAGATAACTTGTAAAGCAACTTAACTCTTTTTTTATGCATATGAATGGGTTTGAAAGGCAGTCACTTCCTAAAGAAACAAAAATTGGCAACTTGCTCTTAGTTTCAAACCCCCACAAATTATATTATGTATTCCTTGTCAATCTTGATGAAATATTTTGTTTTACCTTTCCGATAAGACATATATAAACACATTGAAAGCGTTGGATCAAAGAGATTGTATTAGACTAAGATTTACTACTTTATTAAAACTAAGAAACTACAAGTTTAGGCGAGCAATGCAACAAAAGAAGCAGCAAAGAGAGAAACCAAAACAGCAATTTGAGGGAGTGCATTATCAGTCATTAAAGAAGTACCGGCACTTGTACTGGAAGATCCGGTGGCAGAAGCAATGGCACTGCTGGCAGAGCTGAGGAGATTTCCAGAAGAGCTGCTAGATGCAGAGGCAGTAGAAGAGGCCATTGAGCTGCTCATACTAGTCATAGAGCTGGATGCTTCACTTGTTTGAGAGGGAACAATTCTATAGGTATGTTTAGCACTTGCTGGTTTTTTCTAGTAAAAAAGGTGTATTTACCTGGAAGTAAGAGAGGAGATGACAGAACCAACGCCTAAAAGAATTGTTAATATCCTATTCAAATGTTCCCAAGTCTATGTATCAAACCTTGAGCACTAACGAAACCGAGGATGGCAGCAAAGAGGATGAAGAATTTGAAGTTCATTTTGTTATATTATAGTTTTTTGGTCGATTTTTATTTTCTGTCAAAATTCCAATCCTTTTATATTAAAATTCAAGAAAGTCTTGGGGTTTCATGTAGTTTGCATAAAATTTCATTTTTAGCCCAAAATACCCTTGATGCAAAAAAATCAAACGAAGCTCAGTTAAGATGAGATTTTCTTATTAATTTCCCTTGTCATTTTGTGATCTTTTGGCTTAAGGTAACACGAGTATTCCTTAAAGTACCAATGCCAGTGATTTCTTGACGTGTGTAATAAAATGATCATCTTGTCACTATACAATTTAATTCGGGAATTTGTTCAAAGAAAATAAAAGCGTCTTGATATAAAATGAAGTAATCCTGGTGTTTTAGCCTTGAAAAGTTGGTTATTTCCGAAATGATTGCAAATCCCCACGCAATTCTGAGAATATTATCCACTGTCACAAGTATAACTTTGAAACCCTCCATTCCTTTTTCACATAAACAAAGCATATTGTCAAGATCCAAGCTCTCTTTGTTAAAAACAAAAGAAAGGCCAGCTGGTTTTGTGTGTAAAATCATTAGAGTGATTTTGTTTACAGCATTGAAGCAAGATGTTTTTTTTTATGAAAGACCATTTATTTTTAGAAATGCATTACGTATCAGAAAAAAAAATCCAGTAAAGAGACCACTAAAATGAAAGGGATTTTATAAAAAAAAAAAAAAAAAAAAAAAAAAAAAGGGCGTTACGTTAAAGGTTTTTAAACTTCTCATTATTTTACCGTTTGTTAAAAAGCAATAGATAATCTTATATATGTTCATGTAATATAATGTTACGATTACTTTCTATTGGCCTTTTTTTTATGATCTATTACCTGGGTTACAGAATAACCAAATGGAACGCTAATTGACTTACATGCTCAGAATTTCTCAATACAGAATAATGGTTAACATATAAAGTACATATCCAACATTTGAAATTTTCTTTTATGGTTCACAGTAATCAGGGATACATAAAAGAAAGATTGCTTCAAACTCATTTTTGATAAATCAATAGCAATCACATGTTTTTTTTTTTTTTTTTTTTTTTTTGGAGGATAAAAAAAAAAACTAACCGCCAAGACATCAACAAACCCCTAAAAAAAACCAGATCTCAACAAGATTTCATTTTTGGCGACAGAATATTATTTGATTTCCATTTATTAAAGAGATCAAACATGCAAAAAAAAATTTTTTTTTGTCAAAAAACAAAGGGTACAAGGCAACGCCTTTCTGGAATCACATCAAACTTCTTCTTGTACCATTCCCTTGTATTATAAGCACGAACAACCAAGTAAGCAATCGAACCCATTTGAGCGAGAAGGGCAAAAAGATGCTGCGACACTAAGGCCATTGAGATAAAGCTAATGATTTCTCCCAGCTTTTTTTTTTTTTTTTTTTTAAAAAAAAATTGTCAAAAAAAGAAAACGAAAAACAGTTTTTTTTTTTTTTTTTTTTTTTTTTTTTTTTTTTTTTTTTTTACTTACATAATGAGGGCACCATATGTAAACAAAAAAACCTTCATTTGGTATCTTTTGGACATGTTTTTGTTAGTATATGATGAGCAGACTGTGATATAGTCTCTTCATACCTTGTATTCTTTTGACCCATCTTTTCGAAGATTTCTTAATATAACGTGATGGTAGAAATTAATGCATTCTCCAACCACAAAAAGAATAAATCCAAGTGTAATGGAGGATGAAGAGATACGAGACACGGGAACTTGCTCTGTAAATATGTTCAAGATGATGGCGTAACTGACATATCCGGAAGAAATAATAAGGCTGTCGTACAATCTACAATACCCTGAATATTGATGCATAAACAAGACTTCCTAAATATAATAAAAGAATTTAGTTGAGAAACCCCCTCCCCATGGCCAGCCAACCTACCAAAACTCTCTTGATGTAATGCAAAAGGATGATTATAGACAACATTAGCATTTGATTGGCCTTTTTTAAATGCCAGGCGTCATTTCCAAAATTTTTGTACAATAGAAAACTGGACGCTGCAAGAGCTGGACTGTAAATCAAAAGCATTCCATATCGCGAGGTTATCTAATTTTGAGATAAGCATAAACTTACATATAATTTGCCTTTTTTTTTTTTTTTTTTTTTTTTTTTTTTTTTTTTTTTTTTACTGTTTTTCCGGATGTCTTGATATTGGCAAATTTGGAGTAACTCATCCTAAATTTCGGAAAGAATTCGTTGACAGCTATTGCTGTGACAGTCAGAGAAATGACAAGTCCTATAATAATATTTGTGGAATCACACTTGAAGTATATCATGGCAGATTATACAATAAATAGAAAAAGAGAGCATATTTTACATTTTTATGGCCATTTAATCCATGCAAAAGGAGACAAAGGATCAGCACAATTTCATTGTTCAAATAATGAAATTCGCTTTTGTACTACATTTTCTTGAAAGAAAAAAAGATTAACTTACTGTATCAGAAGAAACTATAAAAACATTTATGATTTCTCAAGTAACTTTTCCTCCTTATCTGAATAGGTGTTTTTTTTTTTTTTTTTTTTTTTTTTTTCAGTGAAAAATTGGTTCCCGAAATACTCTTTTTCTTTGTAGTCAGCATGGATTGGTTTTTTTTTTATAAAGGGAAAGCTTGGAGGACATCAAACAAATATTCAAACACCCTCAAAACGTTTTTATTGAAGAACGAGAGCTTGAGGAAGTATTAGCCTTTGTTTTGAATGCTATTTTTTTTTTTTCCGAAATTTTAAAAAACAATTTTTCTGTACATCTCAATATATGAAAATATATGAAAGTATACCATGTCTATGTATATTTCAAAAATAGTGCAAAGTACATGTATTTTTAAGCCAGTAGACAAGATAGTAAGTTAAGCAAACAAATCAGATCCGGTTTTTAGTAGGAAAAGTAAACATTTTAGCTTTGTTTATTGAAATACAAAAGAGGAAGTTTAAACTACAGAGCTAATCTGACCAGGAAGAAAGAAAACAACATCTTTTGTCAGCAATTTTTAAAGGGAACACAGATCCCAAACAGGCACCTTAATGGCTTTAAAAGCCCAACAGGTTTACTTGAATAACCATTGTTTAACAAAAGAATACACGAAAAGATGATAGATTGATCAGTTGTGTATCATGTCGCCATGTAGTACAATAATCAAAGGAAACGAGGACAGTTAGCTTAATGTTCCACTGTTTTCATACAAGTTCTACGTGAGAAAGAAAAAATTTCATGGGATTATCAACCTTTGTCACACTATACGCACGATTGAGCATATGTAATCTTGAACCACAATGAGTGATACAATGGAGATTAGGTCGATATCAACATAACCAAAAAAAAAAAAAATATTGCTTGTTGTGCATCCGTGTTGGTAAGATATTGCTTTATTTGGGGATTATGTAGCTTTTGATTGGATAGTACCTTCTTTGAGCAAACGTGACTGGAATTTACACGTCTCGACTTCTGAACTTTTTTTTTTTTTAATAGGAAAAAAAGTTTTAAACAGTTTACGTCAATCAAGATGAGTAGATCCCCAGAAAGAATGGACACTGATGTTGGTATGAAAAAGTAGCATGGTCTACAATTAGGATACAATAAACTAGATGTTAATACAAACTTTAAATAGACATCAAAATTAAAGGAAGAGGGACTAATGATGATGGTAAAAACAAAAAAAGAAATCATCTTGATGTTGGACGTAATATGCTAATTCACCCACAGGCATTTTTAGACGCTTAGGACGATCCGACGTTTCTGAACCAGTTCGCTGTAAGTTGCTTTTTTTTTTTTCATTTTGGTGTATATTTTGGGGAACTAGACCAACAGAAAGAAACTCATGCCTTACGTCGTAGCTATTGAAGGCTGGGTTATTGTTGTTCGTGGCCTTCATGAAGAGACCGATGAAGATTCTTTACATGAAAGATTTATGGAATTTGGAGCCGTTAAAACTGTACACTTAAATCTGGATAGACAGACAGGTTATGTCAAAGTACGTACGACGCAATACGCACGCAAACAATGAAATTTACCTGTATTTTAGGGATACGCATTTATTGAATTCGAGTCGCGTAAAGAGGCTGAAGTTGCAGTTGAACAAGCAGATGGCTTGGAATATTTGGGAGAAGTTATTAAAGTTGATTACGCTTTTGTTAAAGGTTCTGAGCCTGAAGATCGTTCTAGAAGAGACCGTAGACGCGAAAGAAGTTCAAGTCCCTATCGACGTTAAAAATATGACTAATAAAAAAATAGTACGCCATCTATTGAAGTGCGATCATATACCAGAATAAAAATGGAAAGGGCGAAAGACTGAAGTCTCGCTTTTTATATCGGTGATAATCATTTTCGAGCGAAATTGCTTTCATAGCAAAACACGTTTTTATTTTATTGTTAAACGTTTTTAATATATACATTTTTTTTTTCAAAAAAAAAAAAAAAAGTAGCGCTACTGCTCTATTGTATAGCCGCTGACGTCTGTGCCATAATTATATTTGACTAAAAAAGAAAAGTTTAATGAACATGTAATTCTTTTGAATTACACGAGCATGGTTCTGTGCTCAAATTGACATATTCTGTACAATACCAAGTAACAGAAGATTAGGTAATGGTGTTTTCTTTTTTACTATACTATAGTCTTTTTTTTTTTTTGCCATTAGCCTTACCCATTCAAAAGGGTTTGCAAGGTTGTGTAGAATTAATTTTGGGGGGAAAGTTTAAAAATTGAAAGAGTACAAATACCCTTAGTGTATTTTACTGTGTTACAAACAATGAACGCACAAGGCACTCGGTGGCTAATCGATAGCGCCTTGGTTGATCTTGCTACGGTTACTAAAATAGACATGTAGGACAAGTATTTGTGTGCCAAGTTTATTTCCCTGAAGGGGCCAGTTCAAGGAAGTTGATGAATAAAGATCTGTTCCTTTTGCCTCTTGCTTTATATGCAGAATAATTTACTCCCTGCTCCGTTATATTAAATTGGTCTGGCATAGTCTTTACAAATGGTCACCCTTTAACCTTGGTTTTGTTGTTTGTATCATCACAGGCCGTGAAATCGGAGAAGGGCCTTTAATTGGTTGTAATACAATACAGAAAATTAAACATTGTGATAGGGCGGAAAAAAAAGCTAACAATTAATTTGTGGGTAAGTGGTGCAAGGCCAATCGAAGCTGTCAACCCAAAAATTAGGGTCTCATGAATACTAATTTTTAAAGAGCTTTTTTTTTTCCTTCTTTTTCTCTTCCTTTTTTTTTTTTACATTTTTTTTCCCCCCTTTTTTTTTTTTTTTTTTTTTTTTTGTATAGATCAGCTACCGATAAATACCCCTTACTTTCTTCTATAGCTGATGTACACCGAAACACTAGAAAAGATTTGCATAGATGAAACATGCCACTGTGATTGGAGACTTACACTACAGGGCTGTGTGGAAAAAAAGGCTATGACAGTTATTCACGGCATTAATGTCAGTATTTCTGGTATCACAGTCATTATAGGTATTTTCTATTCCTGCATTATCAGTGTTTTTTCTCCTTTATATAAATACTAATTCATTTTAAACACTTTAGGTACAGCACTTTTATGCCACCGAGTATTTATTAAAGGACACCAACTTTTTGACGCCAGTTTCTCTAAAGGGTGCTTTAGACCCAAACCTATTGACTGTATGCTGTTATTTATCGTGATATTCAATTTTCGTAAGTAAACAATTGAAGCCAAAAATTGTATGCACGAGATTAAAAAAGGGTATATTTTTTCTGGATTAGTCCGACTTTTGTCCAGTGTAATGTTAATAGCTGACTTTGCTCCAGACATGGTTTCTCGATCATGTATGTTTATAATACAGAATTTACTGCATTTACTGACATGAAATATAGTTATGTTTGAAATATCCTGGCAATTTGGTTATGGCTCGTTCGCTTTATACCTTATTGGTATTGCCCAGACACTTGCAGATGTAAACAAAAGCTAAAAAAAAAAGTTTTCATTTGATTTACTTATATCTTGTGATAGAGTCACAGAGTAATTGCTAATAGTTGGCTACCATCACCAAAAGTTGTTGATGCTATTGGTGGAACTCTTTTCCTTGCGCCGTTTATCATAAATAACTGTATGTCCTTAGCAGCAGGCATCATGGCGACAAGGAATCTAGCGATGGCTGTTATATTCACAAGATTATTATATGTCTTTTGGTTTATACACTGCTCGAGTTTGGGTATTGCCGTATTATACGCAGGTCTTCGTTTAACCCATATCCTCGAAAGCCACTTGAAGAAGTTCAATACAACCGCCGGTCCTCGTTATACGTCTATCAAGACTGGTATTTTCAAGATTCGATCTGTCATGAGTATTATTGTGATCTGTGTGTGGATGTTTGCTGTCTTTCTTTTACTTTTTGGTATTTTAAGACACATGATTTTGATCAGTAAAGCTGGATCCATTGTCTTGGGTGTTATGTGGAACTTTCTCGGAGCTGTGTCTACTCTGGGAGTAGTCATTGCTATTTTAGTCAAGTAGGTTATATTCATATCATCTTGAATTCTTTGGTTGATTAACCTTTTCTTTTTATTAGTCCAAAAATAGACGAACCAGGTTCTCTTGGTTTAAAAACTTCTAGCGCAGAAAAATCAGGCACAGAAAAGTCTAATCACAACACACCTTATTTGACCTACTCCAATTTCACAACCCAAGACTATTCTGCATCAGGCAGTGTGTTTAGTACAACTATTCAAGGAGGAGCAGAGAGCGGTGCATTAGATGAACTCAAACTTCAGCAGTTACAGTACCAGCAAGTATTCCAAAAACATAACAATCACCTTAATCCGCGTAAAGATCAGTTTGATTCAGGAAACAATGATCATATTGCCCTTCAAGATAAAAATACAAATGAAGATCTAGAATTAAATGGCTTTAGCTTCAAAAATAATAACGTACAAAACTCTGTGAATCATATCCCAGAGGACGAACTTATTGAGGATGATGGAGAAACATCGCAGTTGGATCTAGTAGAATATGCGTCAAAACACCAAGGGTTTTAAGACGAAGCCGAGTAAGGCACACTACAACTGCGTACATATACAAGAAAAAAAAAGATATCAATACACATGCGACTGTATTTACAATTATTATAAATTACTTTTAATACACTTACCATAATAAAAAAAAAACACATCGCTTCTTCAATCAAAGCGCGACACTCAGTTATTGATCTTATTTTGAGTGTGTCGGTTGCATCCGAACTATATTTTTTTTTTTTGTTTTTTGAAAATCAAATAGGAGTAAAGAAACTTTAGAGTATCGATCAGTTACATTGCATTGCACATGCTGGTATATTCATATTGACCTTTAAAGGAGACCAATCTCTCCTGTCTTTCCGTTTTTTTTTTTTTTTTTTTTTTTTTTTTTTTTTTTTTTTTTTTTTTTGAAAACAATGTTAAATTCTCTTCAGACTCCTATATGAATTTTGATTCTTAGAACTTTGATCTGAAAATTCAAGAAATTAATCACAAGTCACCACGGTTCCACAAAAGTATATTGATTCTGTATCATGAGAAATAAAGAACTCTTTTGTTTTCTCCTTTGAAGCCCCTATAGAATTTGGGAGAATCGTTGGTTTAATTAAAAATCCCTGAACTAGTAGCATCATCATTCCTCCTTCTTCTGAGAGTTTGACTTTTAAATGAATATGTTCAAGAACTTCTTTACCAGGTTTCACAAAAAGCTTTGCACTATCGGTCATGAGTGGCTTGGTACGATGTTTGTTAAAGAGAGATGAAGGTTGTACCAATGCACATAATATGCAAGTAGTTTGCGGATATTGTTTTTTTTTTTTTTTAAAAAAAAAAGTTAGTGCTTCGAATTTAAAACCTCCATGAAGTTTGTTTTTTAAGGTTGTTTTCAAAAAAAAAAAAAAAAAAAAAAAAAAAAAAACGCAGGATACAACTTTACGCCTACATCCACTTGCGTATAACGGTTGATACTCCCTTGTTACCAGATCCCTTTGAAACAGGAAATCCTCTATTGTTCTTTATCCAATTTTTATGCAAATTAATAATAAAATTCAGAAAAATGGCGTTTGATTGAACAAAGCATCCACAATGTTTAATGACATAGTTAAGGTACGTGTACAAAAATATGGGCCTAAATTTGTTTAAACTTTTTGTGTCTGAAACGTGACCAAATCGGTGTACAATCTTAAAGGAATTTTCAAAATTCAAATCACCAGTCAAAAAGCTTTGGTGACGATCATTAATAACTCTAGATGTGTATGGTGATATAGGAGGTTTTCATGAGTCATAGCTAATTGGCTCCTTATAATAAAAGGTAACAGAAAGACCAATCAAAAGATTCTTGGAAGCAGGCATCATTATCCAAAAAGTATTATTAATGTATATCATTCAATGTAAGCTTCGTTACTCTGATTTATAATTAATTCTGTATAACTTAAACATTTAAAACTTACAACTAAAAAAACTAATGTCCCTTCAACTTATAAATCTTTTGTAGCACAAGTTAAATAGCGTCGAAAAGGGAAGGTTTACCTTACATTTTTCGAATAGTTTTTAAAAATACAGCCTTGAGATTTTAGTAGTGCTGAAAAGTCAACGCCAGATTCCAGGTAGGCTCAAAAACATCATTTTTGTCCATCGTCTCTAATACTTTTTTTTTTTAAAAAAAAGAAAATAAAACATGGCAATGCTTTCTTTTTAAAGTATTATTTCCCACCGCCAAGTTCTAAAAAGAAAACATCAATCATTTACAAAAGACCACAAATTCGCGATATGAATAACGATTCTCTGTATCTATACAAAACTAGGCTTTGGGTTTATAACAATGGATATACAGTTTCGGGTCTTATATAAAAATCCTCCAGAAAAAATACCCCCTCCTCCTCCCCTTTTCGATGAAGATTCTTCTCCCCTTACTGATGTCTGGGAAGCAGTATCAAAGACGTATGTCTATTAAAGAAATCTTGGCTGAAATAGATACTTTGTAAATCATCGCTTTCTTGCTCTATTTCGGAACAAAATAAAATTATATTTTCATAACAGTTAATCTCACATATCCTTTCTGAGTGTAATAAAAGTCACAGACTTACAAACACCATTTGGTAATGTTTGGGCCGAATAGGTCAAAAGAATACCTACATATCGTCTTTTCTTATTTAGATCAGCGTTAAATATGAATATCTTTTCTTTTTATATATTTTTGATAATCTCTTTTGGGTTTGTTAGAAGGTTTCATCATTTTTCAAGAAGGCATACTTAGTCATGGTTGTTCTTGTAGTGGATTCTTTCTCTTTCGTTTTTATTTGCACTTTTTTTTTTTTTGTATCTCAACAATTTCCGAAAAAATTGTAATGTAATAATATCATCAAATACCTTTTAATACATTTTCAGAAAGAAGTTATTATGTTGATTAAGATACAGCTTTGAGTAATGATCATGGGCCGCCAGATTTTGAGTCCCCCTATTTTGAGACGCGCAACAATAAAATTCTGATGATGACGTAGACTGAGACGCGATTTGCGTCAGCGTCCTGCGGTCATTCAAACAAGCCGTCAGTTTTTTTTTTCTGCAGTAAATTGTGAATCGAACCATATCTTAAACAGCTTTGTTTCTGTCAGACTTTGGCTCTTTTTCTTCTTAGTTAGATGAACATTTAATATATCTTATGCTCACAGACTCCAGTTTAACAAATATATTAGTTGTGGTAGGATCAAAAATCTATACCCATTTGAAAATCTCGCTTACAAAACCTATTCAATAGAGCGGTGTGTCACAGATACGATACAGAGTATACCATCAGCATTGCAACAGAAAAAATCTCGCCGAACACTTAAAAAAGCCCTCAGAATATCATTCCTCCGATGACATTTTATTAAAAGCATACTCTGAACTTTTAGCAATAAGCATTCCCGTTACCTGGCGAATCGCTCAAGATAATCAAAGAAATCCCGAAAATGAAATATTGCTTGAACTCTGGGTTTTTTGGTTTGATGATGGTCATACAGGAAAAGTAGATTCAAACGAAAGTCTCCGGGAATTAGATGGTATGTGATCTTGTTTTATATGAGTTCTTTCTGATTCTTGTGATTACTATTTTAGAGGCAAAAGTCGGATCTTTTACATGGGAAAATGCCTATTCCAAACTTCAGTCACCATCAGTCTCACCAGTTTCAACTGGAGTACAATCGGACGCTGCTACACCTGTAAAAGCCTCTACCGAATACAAAATGTTTATCAAGTCTTTGAGAAATTTAGTTGATGTGTAAGTCATTTTATTTTAAATATTTTTCTTAAAGTCATTTCTTTAGTCAAATGAAGAATCAGGGGGCTTTTCCTTTAGGAGAGTTTTATATATTCCCAAACAACAAAGAACTTAAAGAAGAGTCAGCCGATACAGATATATTGACTTCGTCGCTTTGTTGTACATACAATGTTTATTTGGCTAACACGAATTTAATTTTCCAACCAAATACTCGGCGTATGAGATTAAAATCGGTAGCACATCAACCAAACACAATGAGAGGGAAAAAAGGTAACAAAAAAAAAAAAAAAAAAAAAAACACGCATTTGCAAAAAATATTTGCGATATTGACAGTTTAACATGACAGCCATTATAAGTCCATCAGGCGAATGCGTTACTATAACATCAAACAACTACTATTTACCTAAACAGACAGAGGAAACTGTTTTAAAAAGATGGTCTTCACTTCTTGATATTCCATATACATCATTAGTTCAACACGACATATTAAAGCCAACACAATCACAGGAGCGAAAGTTGGAGCAACCACACACCAATCAACACTTACCTAGTTTAATCTCACTAAAGAGTATAGATAATAACACAGTCTTTTATTATCCTACAGTATTAGTTTTTGTATCATCTTCATCCAAAATGTCACCAACAGATATGGCAGGTACCAATGGACTGTTTAAATTCAACCAAGGATTGTCGGAAAATTTGGGAGACAAATGGAACAGATCAGCTTGGAATGAAAAGATTACGAATCTGTGGGAGTTTGTCTGTCCCAAGGACGATGTTGTTTTGTCTGTGCTTGATATGCTCTCTCAAGAGCATAGTACAATAAATCAAACTGGGCTTTTACAGAAAGTTATGCATGAATCGACTAACAATGCAAGTCCGCTTATGGTAACAACATCTATGGCCACCCCTGCATCTGCAAATGGCAATCAGCAGCGAGCAGATTCGTCTATTTCGTCTACACCTGTTACTTATCAAGAAGAAAATGAAGAAAAATCAAAGCCGAAAAACCAACAAAGCATGTCTCTTGCAGAATTTGCCATTGCAAACTTTGGTCTTTCCGAAACCAATAATGGTGATATACCCGAATATCCCCAGCAATATGTAAACAGTTATACAAATGGATCAATTGTATCGAATCACGGAACTCCTATACCGCAACCACAACCAATACAACAGTCAATTCACCTAACACAGGTGGAGCCGATGAAATTGGAAGATTTACCAACGACGATGCAGAACAGTGGCCTATTACCTGTTGTAGGACACACGACAAACAATTCGACATATCATTCACCACAAATGGCCAATCTTGGACTGGATCCGTTCGGCTTAGGAAACAGCATGGGTGTAGATGACATGATGTTGGATATTCCAGATCGATGGAATGACGATACCATGGGCGATTTAGAAAACTTTGATTTGGGTGTCACAGAAGAAGATTTTGATTTTTTTCAATCAGGGCCTGTCAATGCTAATACCAAACCCGTCATTATATCAGGGAAAAACGAAATGTTTATGGATGATAGCAACGCAGATTCTCTTATGTTGATGGATACGGATACAAATCAGGAAAATATCGATGAAGATTTTGACATGCTAGATAAAGACAAAATACTTGTGTTGAATGATAAAGATATGGTTATGATGGACTCAGACATGGAAAACGCTACAACAGGAATACACGACCTAGCTGTGGCGCCTTTGCAAGTAGGTATGACACAACAGGGAAATGATTTATTTCAAGAAGATCAACGAATGGACTCTGGATTATTACACAAGCAATTGTCAATTTACCAACAAATCCCCTCTGATGAATCAAAACTTCCACACAACGTACCAAAGCAACGCGAATTATTTATTCCTCCTACCTTTGCACCAGTCAAAGTGAATTTCATGGTCAATGATTCCAAGTATCTTGGTGGCGGAAAATTTACCTACCCCTTTGTCAATCAAGATAATGCACTGAACACCCAATTACAGAAAAACAGTTTTTATAGTCCGGATTACGTCCCTAAAAGCCGTTCTAAAAAACAACGAAAAAAAAAAACACTTAGAACAACAAAGACGCTCGAAGATGACATGGATGTTGAACCAAACAGCAGTACTTTAGGAACAATAAAAGGTCCACTTGTCCAAAATATTGAATCAACAACAAAGCTCGGAGAAATGCATGAAAGTAAACATGGAAATACTACTGATACGGGTATTATCGGTAACAATGGCAACATTAGTAGTTGCAGCAGTTATAGTAGTAGTGATTACTATAGTAGCAGTTGTGATGAAAACGACTATTCGGATGATGACATTATAAGCAAGCCGAATCGAATCTTGGACCATGTGTCTTTAGCTCAAGACAGTTTTATTGAAAAACTTATTACTTCACCCTATTTTCGACGAAGCGGGAACAGAATTGTGGATCAAACACCTTATGAGTATGACAGCCCATTTGCGGACGCAGTAGCAGATAGTTATTCTAAATCAAATCGACAAATTACGATAACAAGCATAGAGGATTATAAAGCTTTAGACTACCTCTGTCAACAAGCTGTTCTAGGCGGATATCCCTTTTCTGGAGGTGCTGAATCTGTATCATCCAATGGAGTTGAAGCCAATGAAGGGGAATCGACAAAAGCAGTGATATCTCGAAGAAGAAACCTGTTGCAAAAGTTTCATGGAGGTTAGTCCATCATAATATGTACGATGGCATGATTCACTAAACATGATTTGGTAGATACGATTCATACTTGCTCAACACCGCATGACACTGAGTACATGAACCAAAGCTTTAAAAATGTATTAAATAGTATTTTCACCAAAAAGGATCCTGACATGAATCCCATGTGTATGGATCAACCACTTTTACCTGCTCCTGTCACCGTCAAAGGTCCTCTAAATGTACAGCAGTATTATGACTTGTCTGGTAAAAAAAAAAAAAAAAAAAAAAGAAAAGAAAAGACGGCCGATTTGCACATCTAAACACAACTTTTATCTTATTAGAAACTAGTCAAGCACACTCAAAATATGGTAAATATCAAGTAAAGAGACGAAGGCCTGCGGAACCGAATCTGGATGTTCTGCGTCCTCCTAATATTGTTGTCAACCGCCAAGAAGAATTTATTGAAGGGACAACAAAGCTTGTGATGTTTTGGGAGAAGTTGCGCCTAGAACCATACTCTTGCAAGAAACCTATCAATTATTTTGTTGTCTACCCCGAGAATGAATCAATGGAACACAATACATCACAGTTTTTTAGAAACCTTGGTACCCTTTATGAAACCTGCCAATTGGGCTCTCATAATCCAGGAAATATAGGGCCGTACCGCAAAGGTTTGGTACCAGTTCCCTTGCTTCGTAAGTTATTGCCTCTCCCTCTTTCTTTTTTTTTTCATATGAAGCAATGCCTAACATTTTACCATTTAGCCGCAGTGAAAGATGAAACATCAGAAGATCAACAAATTCGTAGCTATCAAGCAGAATGCCAAAACTTAGGATCAGTTTTAGGAAATGCTGTAGGGGATAGTGTTTATAATGTTGTTTATATGGTCAACCCTTCATCAGATTTACTATCTAATGTTTATATGACTCGATGCTTTAACAAGTTGATGGAAGCATACGATGCAACTGTTTTAAATACAAGAACCAAAACAGGTGGCACAAAGCCCATTGTACAACTTGTTCCAGCTGAACACATTTTGCGATCTTCGTCTTTTGGAGGATGCCTCAAATTTGGACTAAAAGAGATTGCTTTCTCGGTGTATTCCAAATGTCATGCGATGGTAACCAGAAGCCGTGGCAATAGTAATGAATTGGGCGGTTCAAGCTCAGTAGCCGAAATATATGCCCCACCTTTTGTACTGCCTAGACTTGTGCCAAATACTGTACAATATTCAATCAAAAAGGCCCTTACACCCTTCCCAAATATTCTTGAAAATAATGCTGTTCTGCATTTGGGGTATTGCTTTAGTTTTGACAAGCGCTGGATGATTGTTGTTTGGACAGATAATAATGGAGAGTTGATTGAGTTTGCAACAATAGACCGACAACCCCACAATCTCTCAACAGCACGCATGTTTGAAGAAGCGTGGCGCCGTACCAAATCTATATCTAAACGTACTGGATTCGTTTGGACATTTGTTATTGCAAAGATTGGTTTATTATTTGAAAAGGAGTTAAGGGTGTGGTTAAATTGTACTGGCTCAGAGGAAAGAGTGGCGATTGTTTGCTTGGATCTGGAGTCACCTCTGAATATCTCGTCCATTCCTAGTACATCCACGGTAGAATCCCCAACGTTATCAACAGCCATGGATTCTATAAACAGCAACGTACCAGGCCTAGTGAATTCAGCCAATAGTGTAGGAAATATGGGTGCTGGGATTAACAACAAGAAGCCAATATATCCAGTGGATGATCATGGACTGGATCAAACAAAGGCATTATTGTTGAACCATCGTGTTGCTTACTCTAGTAAAAGAGAGCGTGCATCATTGGCCATGTTAAACATGGATCCTTCTTCTAATGCGGAAAACTGGATGATACCCTTAGCCAGTGGCTACATGATCCACACACCCTCTCCCACAGAAAACACAAGACACGGATTGTTCAATTGTAATCCACCCGTTATAGAGGTAAAGAAAATGATGTATGACAATTGTTGTACTAAGCTGTTTTGTAGATACATTTAGTTTTTAATCAAACAAATCATTCAGCATACAGCACGCTAAGAGACATTATTCAAAAATATCATGCTTTATCTTATGTGAACATTTTGTCCTCAAACAACAACCGCTTTCCCATTCATTTGGCTTTAGCCGAAAGGCTCTCTCGTATATTACTTGTAGTTAACACATAACCCCCTCACCCTCCTCCCTCTTTTTTTTTTTTTCTATGTACTCTTGTATATTAATGTAAAAAAAAAAAAAAAAAAAAAAAAAGAAAAAAAAAAAAATTTTTTTTTTTTTTTTTTTTTGTTTAAAATAAAAATGTAAGTAAATGAATTTCATGTATCAGTATGTGACTAAATGCCAATTTGAGTTTTTATATTTCATCCAATCAGATGACGGTGAAAAATGCTATTTTTTTTTTTTTTTTTTTTTTTTTTTGTTTTTCTCACGCATGAGCAGGTGGAGTGAGAGAGTCAGGTTACATAATTTAATACTTGAAATCACGGTCACTTTATGATCTTGATTTTTTTTTGTATTTTTTGGCGTCAGTAGAACTGTTGTAGATCAGCTAATTGATTACAGCTAAAAATAATAATAATAAAAAAAAGTACTCTTTATGACTGAAGAATACGATCTCTTTTAATGTCAGTAAATGTCTCCTTACTTTTATAAAATAAATGAGGTTTTTTTTTTTTTTTTTTTTTTTT
>JNDS01005275.1:0-44471 GCA_000697035.1 Rhizopus stolonifer B9770
TTTTTTTTTTTAAATGAACATAAAACGCGTGCCCTTTTATATGAATATTCTGATCTGAGTTTTCCAGATCAGTGCACCTCGCATACACAATATTCTTTTTGGTTACCGCGGGTTTTTAATTAACAACGGAAGAGGGGAAATATTGGCTTGGCAATGGTAAATTAAACGGTTTTCTGGCTCTTTCACTCTTTCCCTTGAGATCTACAGTGCAGCTCTTAGACAACATGTAATGAAATATGCCAAGTCCGCTTGTTAATTAAAAGGCATCTTGAAATTGGTCTGTACAAAACGTGTTTTTTTTTTTTTTTTTTTTTTTTTTTTTTTTGCAAGTACCATGGATTTAGTATTACATTCTTAGTGACCTTTTTTTTTTGAAGATTTAATCTACAGTATGAAAATGAACTATTAATCATTTCCAAGAGGTTAAAAAGGACAAAATATTGCATTGATCTGAAAATAAAGGCAAGAAAAAAAAATATTATTCAAACCATGTATTAGTTGCAATTGCCCTATATCTGACTGACAAATAAAATTACAATAACAAGTCTGATATCGTTGAATAAACATCATATGCTTTATTTAACTTTTTTATTAGTTGCTTTCCTACAGTTAAATGTGGCAGTTTTGTGTGATATATATAAAATATTCTGTCTTAATAAACATGTCTGCAACTGGTTTTCGATTATCTTATACCTCAAGCTCCTATAAGTACTTTTATTTGGCCATTAGTTCTAGAGATATGTATGTGGTTTTTGCTTTGTCATTCTTCGTGAAGTCTTTCACGTCATCAGAGTTAGTTGTGAGACTGTGTATAACAAATAGAGATTAACTGTGTAAACGAGTACGTTTCAACATGTCTTTCATTATCGAAAATAATTAGCCAATCAAATCGTAAATTATTTAGACCATTATAGCTTTCAATCTTTTCAACAGATTGAATTTGACATCGCGAGGTATAAACAATATCTGCTTCTAAACTATCACGTAAAATATTCTCTTTAAATTGAAGATATTCAATTCTTGTATCTTCAACGACATTTTAAAGTAATAATTCTTATACATAATTAATGACTGTAAAAGTGCTCTATCTTCTATATGTTCCTGCATCGGCATTGCTTCAACTACAGTCCTCTAAATACACGAAGTTCAAAATCAGGAGCAACTATATGGATACAACCTACTGTAATTTTTTAATTTTATTTTAGAGGTCGAAGTAGTCTAAAAAATTCTTTTCCTGTTTCGCCCTAGTAACCACTTGATGAAAAGGTCATGTCACAGGTGTGTTTATGTACAAAACCGGTATATGAAGCAGTATCAGGTTGTCTTTGACACAAAATGTTGGAGCAAGAAAGAAAGAATATATTAAAAAATCTGTGATAAAGCATCTTCTATGTACTTATTGTCGTGGTTATATTATGTATGTAGGCCTTTGCAATTTAGTAACGGTCAATAATAGTAATTATTTTATTAAAGGGAAGGGTTTGGAAATGGTACACTGAATATACAGCCGATATTTTACATGACTATGATATAGTTTATTGTATATCAAAAGCGATATAGAAACATTGCCAATTGTATTATCTTTATACTTTTTGACGAACATGTTTGAACTTGGACAGATTACCGTAGTGTGCCATTTTTAAATCTTCTTCACTCAATAGATGCCTTTTAATTAACAAGCGGACTTGGCATATTTCATTACATGTTGTCTAAGAGCTGCACTGTAGATCTCAAGGGAAAGAGTGAAAGAGCCAGAAAACCGTTTAATTTACCATTGCCAAGCCAATATTTCCCCTCTTCCGTTGTTAATTAAAAACCCGCGGTAACCAAAAAGAATATTGTGTATGCGAGGTGCACTGATCTGGAAAACTCAGATCAGAATATTCATATAAAAGGGCACGCGTTTTATGTTCATTTAAAAAAAAAAACACACTGACCTTCCATTCACTCAATTATCTCTTCTCTTATCATGAAACTTTTACTTGTTGCCACCGCCGCTCTTTCCGTTATGGGTGTTGCTTCTGCTGCCAGCACAAACCAGTACTGTAAAGAAACTTACACTGCTGTCTCTGGTGACACTTGTGCTTCCATTGCTTCCAAGCATGATATCTCCAAGGACAACCTTGCCAAGTACACCAAGAACATTAACACTGGTTTTGATTGTGATCAAATTAAGCCTGGTCAAGTCATTTGTCTTGAGGTAATAAGATTCCTTTCAGACCAACCCAAACATATTCTTAACACACATTTTTTATAGCCTAGAAAGGGTTACTCTAAAAGAGAAGCAAAGAATGATCAAGCCAAGGACAGCAACCAATCCAATG
Organism: Rhizopus stolonifer B9770; assembly: GCA_000697035.1. Taxonomy (NCBI): domain Eukaryota; kingdom Fungi; phylum Mucoromycota; class Mucoromycetes; order Mucorales; family Rhizopodaceae; genus Rhizopus; species Rhizopus stolonifer. Next base: position 2,325 of record JNDS01005275.1, read on the forward strand.
GTAACCAAGCCAATAACAACAACCAATCCAAGGACAACAACCAATCCAAGGACAACAACCAATCCAAGGACAACAGCCAATCCAAGGACAACAGCCAATCCAAGGACAACAACCAATCCAAGGACAACAACCAATCCAAGGACAACAACCAAGCTAAGAACAGCAACCAAGCTAAGGTCAACAAGCAAGCCATGAAAAAAAAGTGCAAGGAAACCTACACTGTTGTTTCTGGTGACACTTGTGCTAAGATTGCTTCCAAGCATGACATCTCCAAGGACAACCTTGCCAAGTACACCAAGCAAGTCGATACTGACTTTGATTGTGATGACATCAAGGCCGGCGATATTATCTGTCTTGAGGTAGGATACTTTTTTTTTTCCAAGCATAGCCTATACAGTGCTTTAACTCCACCCACCTCTTTTTTTTTTTTTTTTTTTTTTTTAGCCTAGAGACAATATCTCTAAGAGAGAAGTAAAGGATAACCAATCTAACGGTGATCAATCCAAGAACTCTCAATCCAATGGCAACCAATCTCAAGTTAACCAAGCTAAGGATAACAGCCAATCCAAGGACAACAACCAATCCAAGGACAACAACCAATCCAAGGACAACAACCAAGCTAAGAACAGCAACCAAGCTAAGGTCAACAAGCAAGCCATGAAAAAAAAGTGCAAGGAAACCTACACTGTTGTTTCTGGTGATACTTGTGCTAAGATTGCTTCCAAGCACAGTATCTCCAAGGCCAAACTTGCCAAGTACACCAAGCAGATCAACACTGATTTCAACTGTGATGAGATCAAGGCTGGTGATGTCATTTGTCTTGAGGTAATTAAAAGAAAATACATACTTTTGACAAACAGAACTCTAACCCTATTTTCTTTTTTTTTATATAGCCCAAAAACATTGTTTCTAAGAGAGATGTAAATGAACCCAAGGAGTCTGCTCACAGAAAGATCACTGCTAAGAAGGTTCCCAAGAAGACCACTATCCGTCACAAGAAGGTTCCCAAGAAGACCACTCTTCGTCACCACAAGAACCGCAACTAAATATGGATCTATTTATTTTAGAAATTTCATGTTCAGAGCAATAAAAAAAGACTCCCCCTTATGTTTATTCATTTGCTATTAAAATATTATTCATCTCTCTCTCTCTCTCTCTCTCTCTCTTTTTTTTTTTTTTTTTTTTTTTTTTTTTTTTTTTTTTTTTTTTTTTTTTTTTTTTTAAAAAAAATTATTTTACCAAGCGGGATCCAACTGTCAAGTATTCTGGATTTTTCACAAACTCAAATTCCTATACAAAAATTAATTCACAGACTGATCTTGAGTATCAAATTTCTCCAAAAAGCTTACAACTTTAGCTCTATCTCCTGTCCGTAATACTGTCTGTTCAGTAGTTGTAATACTAGCAGTCTGTCTTACTGCACCGCAATGAACCATAGCTTGATATTTTGACTTAATCGTCGTGGAGTGGTACAGTACCAAAATTTCAGCTTCGAATCGTCTCGAGACCTTGGGCATCGGCTCATCTTTTTCATGTGTGAGTAATACCTGTCCTTTTCTGATGGCATTTCGACGAATATTCTTGAGAGCCAAAGTAACCGATTGTCCAGCAGTAGCCGCAGGTACGCTGACCCGCTTACGATGAATACCCTTGATGGTAATTATCTTTGACAATCGATACTAAGCACAGTACGCGCATATTTAAGCCTTATTCACTTATTAAAATCATCTAAAGCGTCAACTCCTTTATATCTGATATATAAAGTATCTATTATAGGGTGCGGTCAAAATGATTGCGTAAATTTTTATGTTCCCATATGAGGAATGATATGTATCTCGAAATATAGAAATCTTTTGTACCTGCCTAAATATGGAGCGATAAAAATTTACCAAGTATTTGCGCAGTGTCAACCACAAAATTATCTTCTTTCCAGAAGAAATTGAGCTCGGTTCCATGACCATACAAATGAAACAGAAAGGAATAATGGACCGCCGATACAAGTGTAATGCTGATGGAAAACTCCTTTTGACCTAAATGTCGTCTAGCTATGGTTTAAATGACACTGGTAAAATAAGTTTTGATCATTATAAAGCCATGTTTCGAATGTTGGCAATGATACGAGCCGTGGCGCTGTTATACGACAAAGTCTCATTCAATGCTTTCATAAAATTGAAGATTCATTTCCTGCATGCTCATGATAAGTGACTCGTGCAATACTATGTTTAAGTGCGTTTAGTGTGAGTAACTGTATTGTTAATTTGCATAGGCAATTTCATCAGACATTGGTCAATGTCAACACAGGCATCCGGCATTTATATCATGACTAAAGAATAGAGGGTGAATGTTCCTATCAGTTTTTTTTTTTCTGAAAAAGATATTACAGTTCATCCGTTTATCTGGTCCTTTAAGATACTTGCTGTAAGATGGATGGCACAAAAGTATGATTTCAATAGAGAAAGAATGCATTAGCTCACTGTATTGAATTTGGGAATATAGATTGCTTGAAAGGAAACTCTATTAGTGCTGGAGGAACTTAAACAAGAACATAAAACCATTTTACGATCAAAGGACAAGAATCTACAGAATATCTGCAGTACCATAAATCTAACCATAATTTGCTTGAATGAAGGAAAGCACACAAGTGTTGTAGCAGAGCATAGTCCTATGAGCCCAATGCACGATTAAACCATATTCTATTCAAACTTGATTATTTTACCTTCTCCTCAGTAGCAATATCCTCCCAAAGTAACCTACCTATAATACATATACATTGGTAACAACTCTTTGTTATCTTAACAAACTATCTGTGTAGTTCACTTCACATTGTGCTGCATTGTCAATAAAAAAAAATATCATCGTTACAAATATATATATATATATATATATATATATATATATATTATCTAATTTCTTGCCTGATTCTTATCTATGCATTGTGATTTATAGTCGTTTATGCTATTACATGAGCTCTTTGTTTCAGCATTTATCCCAACACTTGTGAGAACGCAAAGTGAAACCTTTGAAGTGACTTTTCTCCACATTTTCTCAGGCTTCCGCAATTCTTTTTGACAAAGTGTCATCCTGAAAAAATCTATGACAATTGGTCTTACTCTTTGCTATTGCTCAGAATTTTTCTATTGGATTAAGCTCGGGAGGGTTAGTAGATATTATGACTTTGCAAACAACGGAAATGCTTAAAAAGAAAACAAATCTCCGATGACCTGAGTTTTTTTTTTCTTTTTTTTTTTTTTTTTTGAAAAAATATTTTTTTTTTCTATTCATTCAATGTCATCAGAACCCTGTCCTTTGTGTAGAACGAACCCGTCAGAAACGACAGCTAATTATGATACTTGGCTTCAGTGTGATGCCTGTTCTGATTGGTATCATGCTCATTGTTTAAAAATCGATAATGTCGACCTTGTTGAAAAGTTTTATTGCCCGGCCTGTCAAATCCAACACGGTCCCACGACCTGTAAGTCTACACACACACACACACATATATATATATATATATATATATAAATGGGATAATGTCACTAATCTAATTAGACAAATCGCTTCGAAAGTCAGATCGAGCCTTTACACGATTGAATTATGCAGATCTAAACGAAGGCACCTCTGCAGGCGATGAACGTATTTGGCAACGCCTTTTGAAAGCCAAACAGTTTATACCCAACCCTTTTGGGTACCATGAAGCCGACCAAGTCAATTTAGAATTGTTTCGAAAGACCGGTTTACGAAAACCCTTGTTGATTGCCAAAAACGAGCCCGGTTTGGGCATGACCATGCCGTCTGAGCTATCGGTACAACAAGTAGCAGAGTTAGTTGGTAGAGAGTGTGCGGTGGAAGTGATGGATGTGGCTACACAGGCTGAAATTACTGGTTGGACGCTGGGTCGTTGGGCAGATTATTTCTCGAATCCTGTTAGGGATCGGATCAGAAACGTGATCAGTTTAGAAATTACGGGCACACGTTTGGCAGAGAAGATTACGAGACCTCGAGTGGTGAGAGAGATGGATTGGGTGGATTTGGTTTGGCCAGAGGGGAGAAAGGAACGTCCAAAAGTACAATTGTATTGTCTGATGGGTACAAAAGACTCTTATACTGATTTGTAAGTAATAACGAATCATATGTTTTGATATCTCATTTCTTTTGATACAAAAAAAAAAAGTCATATAGATTTCGGTGGAAGTTCTGTAAGAATTACTTATTTGGAAAACAATAAGAAACTAAACAAAGTATTAGGTATTTTATCATGTATTGAGTGGACAAAAGACATTTTATTTAATTGAACCAACACCCAAAAACTTGAAAAAATACCAAAAATGGTCATCTTCAGCCGACCAATCGGTCACTTTCTTTGGCGATTTAGTCAAAGAATGTTATTCGGTCGAACTTCACGCGGGCAACACAATGTAAGAAATAGAGCTGAATGTCCATTGACGATTGTTAGGTTTATTCCGACGGGATGGATTCATGCAGTTTATACCAATGAAGATGCGATTGTGATTGGTGGCAACTTTTTACACACTTTTAATGTAGCTACGCAACTAAGGGTGTATCAGATTGAGCAAGCGACAGAGGTACCAATCAAATTCCGATTTCCTTATTACACACATATCAATTGGTATGCTCTCGAGGCATTTGATCTCTGGTTAAAGGAAAAGAGGACGCTTTCTTACTTTGAACTTGAAAGTATGGCGGTCCTGGCCCTCTTCTTTTCCAATAGCTTGGATGAGGTTCCGGGCGGTATTGAGGATCCCTTGGGATTGACAAAACGCGTGCTCGAGAATTCAAAGCTTGCCTTACTCTCGAGCGATATCGAGTTACCCAAGATAGAAAAACAAAAATCTTATAAAAAGAAGGCCAAAAAGCAAATCCAAGATGAAGAACTATCAGAACAGGAAGAGGTGGTGGGTGATGATGAAGAATGGGACCCAAGTGAAGAATACGTTGATGAAGAACCTAATATACCCGTTCGCTCAAAACTACCCATAAAAAAGAAAAGACAGGATGATAGCAGTGATGAAGAGGATGATAGTATGGGCACTTGCTCTAAAAAAACAACAAAATCTTTATTCTTAAAAAGAAAAAAGTCTAATCCTTGCAGTGTACAAAGATCAACCACTGTGAAGCAAAGACTACTCGAGCGCATGTCAAATAAGCGTGTTTAATAAATAAAAAAATAAAAAAAAACTTTTTTTTTGCTGTTGTACCTGTAATCAATACGTCATATTTACATTACTTACATGAAACCAATCTCTTTGGGGGGTTCATTTCTTTTGGGGGAGAGTTAATTTGTACAACGCTTTGAATGACGAATTAAAAAAAATATTTTTTTTATTTTATTTCTTCCTTTCTTTCGCTTTAATATATTGTAAGCACGTACAATTACTCGCTCACAACTAACAGACTCTTTAGATGGGACAAACATTATCAGAGCCTATTGTCGAAAAAAGTTCTCACTCTGGAAAAAACCAACATTTACTTTATGGCTTGTCTGCCATGCAAGGATGGAGATTGAGTAAAATAGTTAACATTTAGTTATTACACATTTAACATTTCTTTATAGCCATGGAAGATGCTCACTGTGCACAGTTGGATTTGGATAACACGGGAGCAAGTTTTTTTGGTGTTTATGATGGTCATGGAGGTAATTAGCTTAACTGTGAGAAAATATTGTTGTATTAAATTCGTGTTAGGTTCTTCTGTTGCAAAGTATACAGGATTAACTCTTCATAACCGTGTACGTGAGTCTGTTCATTTCGATAAAAAAGAATATGCCGAAGCTTTGACAAAAGCTTATTTGGCGTTAGACAAGGAACTTTCTGAAGGTAACCAAAAAAAAAAAAAAAAAAAATGACATTAAAACTTGAAATAGATCAATCATTTATGGGAGATCCTTCTGGTTGTACAGCAGTGACAACATTGATTACACCTGATCAAAAGTCTATCTTCGTCGTATGTAAATTCAATATCAGCCAAAACACATTTTCTTTGCTGATGTTTTCTTTTTGTAATAGGCCAACGCAGGAGATTCAAGAAGTATTATTAGTACCAATGGAAAGAGTAAAGCACTCTCATATGATCATAAGCCTTCTGATCCCAAAGAAAATGAACGTATTAATAATGCAGGCGGTTTTGTAGAATTTAATCGAGTGAATGGTAAGCTTCAAAAATAAGGAAAATATTTATTAAATCGTGGTTATTAGGTAATCTTGCCCTTTCTCGTGCCATTGGAGATTTTGAATTCAAGCAAAACAACGATTTACCGCCTGAGAAACAAGCAGTGACGTGTTATCCTGATGTGATTGAACATGAAATAACGGACCAAGACGAGTTTATGGTCTTGGCGTGTGATGGTATTTGGGATTGTATGACCAATCAACAGGTGGTGAATTTCATTCGTCAACATTTGGCCGAGAAGACAAAGCTAGAAGATATTTGTGAACAGCTGATGGATCATTGTCTTTCGCCAGATAACGACGGTGGAGGAGTTGGATGTGATAATATGTCTGTGATTATCGTGGCTATTTTAAATGGCAAAACAGAAGAAGAATGGTTTGATTGGATGGCCAGTCGAACAGCTCCACCAAAGAAGGATGCACTTGGTAATGACATAGAAGAAGAGAAACTATAATCTCCAAGGTATTTACCCCCCTCTTTCTCTCTCAACTACTTGTTTTTTTTTCTACATAAAACTATTTTTTATTTGTAATCTCTGTCTTTAACACTCTATTCGTCTTCTTTCGAGGAACTGGCGCTGGTTGTCATGTTAATTTCGTTGTATACAAGTTAAAACTCACCATTTTTGTTTTCTCGAACATAAAACTTTCTTAACATCATGATCGCTTCTTCATAAAAATAACCTCCTTTAGATTCATATCCCTTCGAATCCTGTGTATCTAATCTCGAACTATAAAAGGAAAAAGATCAACACGGGTTCTCATAATTATCTGTTTTACTCTGAGTGAATATTAAACACAGATCCATTTCCACCAAATTTGTCATTGCCACAACCAAAGTAAACATGACGAATGCCAACCAGTCGAAGTGCAGAAGCACACATGATGCAAGGTTCTACTGTCACATACAAGTCTACGTTCTCAAATATACTAGGCTCATGTTCTTTTAGAATCAAGTCAATTGCCTCTATTTCTGCATGTCGTGTTGCCTAAGAATCTATTAGTAATCTATTTTTTATTTTGAATACTTTACATTACAAGTTTCGTTGGGTCTATTTCTTCCTCTGGCAATAATAGAAGTATTATCAAGTACAAATACACAGCCGACTGGTACTTCTAGATTATCAAATGCTTCTTGAGCTACATCAATAGCACTTTTCATAAATTTAGCATCATAGACTGACATTTTAAAAGAAAAAAAAAAAAATTAAAAAAAATGGCTGATGTTTTTTTTTTTTTGGGGGTGACTGTCCCATAAAGATAAGACCATGTGTTAAAGAGGCGTGAGAGATTTTTATGGGTGTCAATGAACGGGATAGAACTGAATTTCAGGGCTTATCTCTTAAACCTGATTTGGGGGAAGTGCTTATCTTTTAGGTCACATGAAACTTCAAGTATGGGTCTTGCAAAATACTTACAGGCAAATGACATAATATTCTCACGGTTTTAAACAAAAAGGGGGGTGAGCATGATTTTACTAAAAGAGGAAATAGCAATAAGGAAATGTGTATCACATGCGAAAAAAATGTCAAAAAAAAGCTTATCCAATGAAAAGCAAGATGCTTATCAATTCCAAAAAAGGAACAAGATAAAAAGAGAGATCTTTTTCGCCAGTTAAATTGATTCTAGCAGATTTCGCCATATAATTAAGCTTGGGAAAAGGTCCCACGTGATAAGATCAAATAAAAAATATATAGCATCTTATCAGTAAAACCTAAATAGGTTCGTTACACATAGCTCTCTCACTTCTCGTAATATAAAAACTTTTCTTTTTTTTTTTTTTTTTTTTTTTTTTTTCTTTCTTTTTTTTTTACTTATTTATTTTATTAATAATATGACACCAATGGAATCCCTTTTAAATGCTATTGACCACGCAGATCCAATTGAACTGCCTATACCCAAAAAGCGTAGATTGAGTATGTCTATACATTCAATGATTGAAAAAAGACAATGTACTACACCACCTCTTTCACCCAAACAAGTGAATAAAGTAATTTGTTATCACGCATCCGTTGCTCAGAAATCTTACGGAACCGAAAAGAGATTTTTGTGTCCGCCACCTTTCGTGATGACCAGCCAACGACAGCCAAGCTCGGTCGTGTCCGTAAGCATTGTGAATGATACGAACCAGTGCACACTAGAACAACGTACACCATTGGATGAACAGTCAAAGGGATACTTTAAATATCTTTATGTGTCAGGAGCAGCGAAAACAAAACAGTTTAGACTTAAAGTGAATCTACAAGACACCTTGCTTTATTCGAATCCGATCTCTATTATATCTAAGCCATCTAAAAAGACTGCCAAGACAAGGAATGCTTCCAGTTGCCTCTTTCACCGTTCGACTGTTTCCCTTTTTAATCGAATCAACTCACAGACTGTGCGAACTAAATACATGTCAACAGACAATGGTCAACTCTGTGCAAAACATGCCACTTGGTCACCCTTTGAAATCATCGTACTCCGCCAGCCTGAATGCAGTGAATATACAGCGATTGCTTATGGTACCGAAATCTTACTCAAGGATGTTCAGACCGGAGTGACCTCACCACCCTTTATCCTACGTAAAGTAGAGAAGGGAAAGATAGTGTATGATGCTACCGGTTTACTTTCACAAATGCAAAAGGTGGCACTTCAACTGAGTGGTAGTAAACAATTACTTTATTTAAATTCGAATGGAAAGACGATACAGAACGATAATACATCGAATGTTTATATTGATTTCACTTGTTTGGAGAATGATGTAGTAGATGACTATCTTTGCTGGACTATTGTAGGCGTCTCTAGATTTGAACAAGAATTACAAGAAACACAGCCAGTGATACAGCACCCTACATCCCCACCTCCGTCACCAAGGTCTATTATTCCATTTCCTATGATTAGCACTATTGAATATATCCCCAGTACACATACACTCAAGGTACCACAACCCTCAAGTTTAGATTATTGGTTAGGCCGACATGGCCCGTTGAAAAAGAGAACCAGTTGTGAGATTGAATTACCGAGCATACAAGAGATTATTGTCAACAACCATGATTTACTCTACAGTCATCCTGATGGCTCAAGATCCCTCGAATTACCTTTATTACTATCTCGTCAAGATGGCTTTATCTATCACTCATCTAAACTACTCGCCTATCATTTTACTCAACCAGAATTGGGTCGCTGGTCTATATTGGATGCCATGTCACACAAGAGATAAGGAACCTTGTCATTTGATTTCGTGGGAAATAAATATTTTTTTTTTTCTTGACTCATTTTCAACAGCCAATGATTTCTCTCTTTTACTTTTTTTTTATTTTTGTGTAATCATGCATTTTAATCATCAATCCATCAATACTTTTTTATGTCACTGGCCTGATTTTCATACTTTTGTGTTTGTCAGAATATTAGAACACACCGTCGCTCTCTATCCCACCACTTCGCCCCTGGCTGCCTCCTACTTTTCTCCTCCTCCTACCAAAAAGAAATGGTTTCGTAAATCCAAGCCAATACATGTCTCCTTTGAAGATGTACTCCAAGCGCACAATCTTTCCACTGGTTGGATACATGCACCCTGTCGTCTGGGTCCCTCAAAAGGTCCTCAAGATATCTTATTGTTCGCCCCAGGCCGTCCCATCCACCTCCTCACCCGCTCACCTGCCCAACGAACACGCCTTGTCAATCTCTTTTGGTTCTCTCGTCACGAACCCGCAACCATAACCCAACACCATCAACACACTGTACAAGAATACCTCGAGAAGAGCAAACAGAGACGCCAAGACCAAATTGCTCAATCACTAAAAACCATGGAGGCACTCCAACAACGCATCCAAAACGCTCAACACATCATTTCAAAAACAACGCACAAGTTGACTGAGCTCAACCAGAAAGAAACCCATGTGGTGAGCGAATCAGGCCTCGAGGCGCGACTGCATAAAGTGAATATTTCGATGGTCAAGACCAGTTTCTGGTTTGAACAATGTAAACAACGACTCGAATTAGTCAAGAGTCAGATGGCTCGTTATGAGTCCTGTCTGGATAACACTCAAGATAAATATACACTGGTGGAAGAAGAGGGGAATAATATGTGGATAGTATTATTTTTGATAGTCATTTTTCTTATTAAAATTTATTCATCTTTTGTATGATCAATTTCATCAATCGTACCATTCTTGTTGTGGAAATAATCGTTACAGGCCGTATCTCGGACGATATGGCTCGATTTTTTCTTTTGGAGGCTAGGGCGCTCTTCTTGGAGTTGAGGCAGGAGGGGAGAGTGTCCTTTACTGGGTTCAAATGGATCCACTGCATGTTTGGGACTGTCGTGTATGATTTGAATAGGATTATCAAATCGAAGTGAAAAGTGATCATCTTCCATAATTGGATCTCGGCTTTCGTGTTGTGAAGTCATTTTTGTTTTTTTAATAAAAAAAAAAAAAAAAAAAAAAAAAAAAAAAAAAAAAAAAAACTATACAATAATCACTATAGAAACCTGGTTTTTCATGCAACTCAGGTAACCGAAAACAGTTGACCACAGGATTCACATATTTATCACCACAGTCATAAGAAAATACATAAAAAAATTGCCTCGGCCATTTTGTTGTTCTAGTCTTTATGCTTGAGCCAAGCAGAAAAAGAAAAAAGAGAGAGAGAAAATCCTTGTATAAAGCGGTTATCTTTCATGCATTTTATAAATTAATCTTTTTCTATTGTAGTGCAGTTTCTTATATCACACATAATGCAGAATAATGTCAATTGCCAATACAAAGCCGACGGGATTATAAAATCATACGGAAATCAAAGATGCTGTGTAAATAAATCCTTCTTTCTTTCAGATTCATGCATTAGTTTGAAATGTCCTAAAAATCTTGACGTTAGAAAAATGGTTTGTTTCAAAAATAAAAAATAAAAATCTTTGTGTTGTTTTAGTGAATAAAAGAAACATTCTTGCAGGTTATGGGAAAAAGTTTCAAAAGACAATAACTATCTCGATGCTTTGATTGGTTGGCTTCAGGTGTTACAATAGTTTCCGAAAAAAAAAAAAAACCCATTTTTTTTTTTTATTTCTTCAATTTATTTCTCTCTTTTTTTTTTTCATATAAACTGTGTGAGTAAGTGTGAGTAAGTGCGAGTTTTTTGAAAAAAAAAAAAAAAAAATGAGTAAGTAAAAAAAAAAAAAATTGATAAAACTTGTTTAACATTTATTATAAGCTCTTAACAAAAGAAATGGAAGAGGGAAAAAACAAAAGACGCTTAGTTCAGACGAAGAAAGTTCAGAAAATGATTCAGTTACACGTTGTGTATGTGGAAAATCTCGTATGTGTAGATCGTTATTTTTTTTTTTTTTTTTAAACCAGAACAATAGATAGTATGGGTTTAATGGTACAATGCGATGATTGTGAAGTATGGCAACATTGTAATTGTATGGGATTAGACGAACCAGATATTCCAGAACAATATTTTTGTGAACTTTGTAAACCAGGAAATCATTTTGTGACACAATTAGCCAGTGGAAAGTAAGAATATAACAACAGCAGACATATATTAATTGACAATGATATATAGAACCAAGAGAGAATACAGTTCGGACGGACATGAAAAGAAGACAAAAAAGCGAATGACATTAAACAGCAGAGAGGCCTCCATGTCATTAGAAGACGTACTGGCAGTCAGGAGTGCATTGGAACTGTATGAAGCTGGTCAAAAGTCACCGCCAGAAGAATCTTGCTTAGAAAAGACACAGACAGTAGAAGAACTACCGGTCATTAAAGAACAAGAGGAATCAGATTCAGAAATCATTGCGAAAATCACAAAACCAAAAAAGAAAAAAGAGGACAGAAGACGAACAGGGTTAGGCAGAGGAAAAGGAGGTGGCAGAAGAGGCAAGCCAAGGTCACGTACATCCACACCTCAGCCCAGAGACTATTCACCTATTCTGGATGAACATGCATCGCCCAGCAGTATGATGGAAGAACCAACAAACATTGGTACGGCCATTTTTGACTACTTTACACCACAATCCAGAGCGTCTTCACCACCAGCCAAGACACGACATCCTCATGCCCGTATGACTATTTATGAAATGAACCGTCGAGCCAAACAGATACTGGAATATATTAGTTCTGTTCAAATCGAAATGGCATCCAAAGATCTCACAAAGGACGATGATATGTGTTCTCTAAGTAGTGCAAGTACAATCCCTTTGGAACGTGAGGACGATGTCTTTCACTTTGAACAAGAAATCAAACCAGATCAAAGCTCAATGGAAATCATGGATATTCTCACTCGTAAATTAATCAAATTTCAAAATCGTTTTGGTGCTAAAGAAGACGAAGGACGTATCACACGAAGTCGAGAAACACTCTAAAAAAAAAACAACTTTGTACATTTCTCATTTGTTTTTTTTTTTTTTTTTTTGTCTTATTTTTGTAGGTGTGTTGTGTATATATAAAACCCATATTTTTCTTTTTCTTTTTTTTTTTCTTTTTATTTTTCTGCATTTTCTTGTATTGTTTCTGTCATCTCTTGATCTTTGGTGGCATTGGTTGTAATTACCTTTTGTTTTTTTAAAGGTGAATCGTCGTTCAAAGCACGTTTTCTCTTTTCAACAGCTGCTTTCAAAGTCATGGTGCTTGGAATCACATCACTCAAGAATTCAAATGATGCATTGTCTTGTACAACATCAGCCATATCTCTATAAAATACAGTCTTTCTCTTATCTTTTTTGACATTCATGTGAGATTCTTTAATGAAATGTTCCAAAAATAATTCCTATAATGCTATGTCAGTATATACATACAAAAAAAAAAAAAAAAAAAAAAAAAAAAAAAAAAAAAAAAAAACTTACGGTAGCGACAGCAATACAGAAAGTGGCTTCACTGCTGATCATGGCAATGTCTTTGTCTTCTTTAATCAAACGTTTTATTCTGGCTACAGGGAAAGCAGTTGATCCTGGTGCTCTTTCTGGATTAACTTTAATTTCTGTAGATTGACTTTCAGGTTGAGATACAGGTTCAGATGCAGGTTCAGATGCAGGTTCAGATGTAGGTTCAGATGTAGGTTCAGATACTGTGGGCTCTGTAGGTTCTGTTACAGTTTCAGTCAACATGGCTTCTAATTGTGTAGATTGAGTATCTTCAGACATTTTTTTTTTTTTTTTTGTTTTAAAAAAAAAAAACACTAAACGGAAAAAAAAATTTGGCGCACTTCTAAAAAATAAAATCATACAGCTAAAACTAAGCGCATTTGTAAAAAAAAAAAAAATTTAACGAACATATAATTTTTTTTAAGAAAATGGACATTATTTTTAAAGATGGTTTAGGAAATCAACATGACGTTGAAAAAACGAAGTGGTAGAGCTTTAAATGGAGGTTGACAATGAGATGTATCCAGTAGAAAGCGTAACAGATTATGACAGCTATACATACATGAGGCCATCCGAAAAGGAGATAATAAAAAAGAAGACTGAAACAAGCGACAAAAAAAAAAAAAAAAAAAAAAAAAAAAAAATGCATGAGGGAACCAAAGTGTACAAACATTATAAGGACGCTAAAAAAAAAGAAGCTCTTTATCTTGTTGATGAGAAAGGAATGAGCGTTCGTGCAACTGCTCTGTCTCTTAATATCAATGTCCGTACAGTACAAGGTTGGGTGGCCAAAAACAACAAAGCTCCTCAGGAATATATTCAGAGAGCTAAAGGCAGTGGAAGACTAGTGGGTAGACCACCGACCTTAACTGATGAGCATAAGGACTTTATGATTGAATGGGCAGATGAAAACATCGGCTCCGTTACGTTAAATGATATGCTTGAAGTATTGACTGATAGGTTTGGAAAGCTCGACATTAGTAAAAGCAGCTTCAACAAATTTATTAAGGATAAATGTAAAATTACATTTAAGCAAGCACGTTTACAATCCGTGGAGAGGAACAGCGTTATCAGTGGGTGAAGAGATGGGCAGAAGCGGATATGGGTTTCACGAGCAATTGCTTATTCATTGATGAAGCTGCTTTTCATATTAATCTGAGACGATATTACCCTTGGTCCAAAGAAGGCGATCGTGCGATTGTGAAAGTGCCCAAAACGAGAGCAAAGACCACTACGATTTTAGATGCAATTTCTCCTTTTGGTGTCGTAAATATCAGTGTAAGAAGACCAAGAGCGTTGGCTCTGTTGAAAAAGAGAAAAGCAGCAGGAAGATCCATATCAAAAGCAAGCAGTAACAGTGGTACAGTTACTGGGCATTACTTCAATTTATCAGTAGTGTTTTGGATGTTATGGGACCGTCATGAGAAATTTAAACATCATTATTTGATTATGAACAATGCTCCTATTCATAAGCATCAAGACATCAAAAATCCCATTGAGAGTCGAGGCTATAAATGCGTATATCTGCCTCCTTACTCGTCTGAGCTTAACCCCATTGAGTAATTTTGGTCTGTTTGTAAAAGCAAACTTAAGAGAAAGCAACTTTTGGAAGAAGAGACACTAACTTCAAGAATTGCAGATGCATGCAATAGAATCTTGTACAGTAATATTCAAGGGTTTTGTAGCCAAATTCGAGGACTGTCTTTTTTTTTTTTTTTTGTATGAGGATTTTATTATCGATGTCGCCAACATAGCGGACATCATTTTGAAATTTATAATAGCAGGACTTTTAACCCACAAAGAAATCAGATAAATACAACAGGGCTATACCCACGAAAGAAGAGACAGGAAATTGCGGCCTTGGGTATTTATATCAGCGTCGTGAGCAACCAAGAGAAGCATTATAACCATTACACTAGGGACCAAATCTCCCAATTCGAGGTTTGTTTCAATCGTAAACCGATTTAATAAATTTGCGCATTTTACCTATGCTTCAGTACGTTTTAGCTGTGTAATTTTTTTTAAAAAAATGCGTGAATAATTTTTCCGTTTGGTGTAGAAAGAGGTGACTGTTGCATTTTTTTGGTTTCCTCCCTTGACTGCGGTCAATTGCTTTTTTCTTCCTCCCTCGACTGCGGTCAATTGCTTTTTTCTTCCTCTCTCTCTCTTTCTTTCTTTCTTTTTTTTTTTATATTAAATGGACGTCAACGATAAGAGTTCTAGTTTACCTACCGGAAACTTTGTTGATACTGTGCGCAGTTCCTGTCGTCTCTTTACCGAGACCAGTCCAGTCAAAGTCTCACCCAAAGCGATTGAACACTTTTTGGAAACACTAGACGCCGAACAATACAAGGAGTTATCGGATGATAGCACGATCCGATTACCAATCAAGTTTTCATCCGACCAACAAGAGATTAACTTTGTAAGCATGGTTGATCTATTGAATTTTGGCAGTGGGTATCGTATGGAACTGCACCAGGCAGTGGACCGTGGCGCGTTTGATACGATTCGTTATGGACTGATGGCGATGCATATCGGAGGTGTTGATATGGATGCCAAGACGCTCAAGGAAATCGATGTTTATCGAGTAGCCGAGTTGTTCCAGTTTCCAATCGAAAGGGAAGTACGTCATGAAACGTTGGATTTTGTGACCTTGACTGAACCGACTGAGCTCAAGGCCCTGGCGATGGGGATTATGAATGTGCTGAACAAGACGGGCGAGTATCTGATGGCTCACGGTTATGAAGATTTGGCTTCCTTTATTCTAAGCAAGGTCAAGGAGGTACCTCAAAATGCAAAGTTCTTGACAGAGGAACTGGTCAAGGCTCTGGTGGGCTTACAAGATCATTACGAGTTTGAGGGCAAGAAGGTTTACTTGTTTAAAAAGGCGCAAATCTTGGTTTATCATCTCTGGTTCACAATGAGGGAAAAAGTGAGCGAGTTTGATTTTAAGGACATTGACGAGCTTACAGTTTTTGCGGATAATGTGATTCCTACCATGTTGGTTGAGCTTGGTATATTGGAGATCCCCGAAGAGTGGTTGGAGACAATCAAGAAAAATCAAGACTTGACGGAACAAGTTGCGACTACGTTGAGAGCGGCTAGTGTTGTGGCGTGTGATGATCTGGTAAAAGCATCCAAGGGGACATTAACCACGGGTGGTTTGGATGTTTATCTGTGGCGTCTTGGTAAAGTGGGTGATTATAGAAAAATACCTCGTTTTCAATTAAAGGCTACAGTCATGTTTTAACAACACCCGTTAATATTATTAAAGTTTATGTTTTAATCAATTTTTTTATTATCATTTCAATTGAAAAGTAAGCTCGGCATCCTTGGGAGTAATAGGTGAATCAGTGATCAGAATATTTGAGAAACTCAAATTATCTGTGGACAGTTTAAGTCCACGTTCATCAAAGTCCCATACGGGCTCTTGTTCATCTTCAGAATCTACGTCCAAATAAGTGTCCTTTTTAGAAAGATGACTTTTGTTCAGCTTGGGATGGTATTGTGCCAGATACTTTTTGAGTAACTCAGGAGGTGATGCTTTTTTCAAGAAGGGTTGGTTCAGCAACTCAGTTATCGTGTCACGTAGGTTGGGATCCTTTTGAAGACAGTGTTGGATGAATTCTTGTAGACAAGATGAAGCGTCCGTATTTAGAGTGGGTGGTGGATCATCCACAATCATTGTGAATATCTAATTTCAAAATGGATGAGCTTCCCTTCCAAAAAAAAAAAAAAAAAAAAACACATATTCAACTTACAGTCAATGGATCATATTCTGAAAAGGGAGGTTTTCCAGATGCCAGTTCGATGGTAGTAATCCCAAGAGACCATATATCAATCTTTGTATCATAATCATGATCTAGTAGTATTTCAGGAGCCATCCAACAAGGTGTTCCCACGAACGAATGACGTGCCTTTTTTAATTGTTGTTGTTGAGGTACGTGGAAAGGCAACAGAAAGTTGTCACTCTTTTTAGGCAATTCGGCTGGAACAAACAGATGATTGCTTACACCAAAATCAGCCAACTTCACCAATCCAGTGTCCCAGTCAAGTAAGAGATTGGCAGACTTGATATCGCGGTGAACCAGTTCATTCATATGAAGATAATCAAGACCCAGAGCCACCTGTTTTAAAATACTATGACAATTAGTACAACATGGTGAAAAAAATTAAAGCTTACCAAGCTACGATGTTTTCTTTGAGCCCAAGACATCGATTACTCAGTAACAAATCACTACATGAACCAGCAGACATTAGAGGTGTGACGATATAAAGCTCCGAAAAATGAACAAAGCTTTGATAGACTTGTAAGAGATTTGGATGTTTACACAAGGCCATGATCTGTATCTCCTTTCTTAGGGCATCCAACTTTGAGTCATCATCTGGATTGTGATCGTCCAGGTTGACTATCTTGATAGCAATCAATGCACCTGTGGGTTTGTAAGTGGCAGAATAGACTGAAGCAGTGGCGCCGGCACCAATGGTTCTCAACAGATCATAATCTTCGGTCTTGGATGAATAACTTGTTTCCTTTAGGCTCGGACGTAATGAAAGCTTGGTGACTCGACTGACTAGTTCTGAAAAGGATCTTTGACGACCCAGAGGCTTCTTGGGTGGCTCGGCAACAGAACTTGATCTTTGACGAGGTTTGAATAATTGATAGGTACGAAGGGTACGTTCTGGGGAAGGTATGCTGTTCATTAAATAGTGATGAAGAGAGATAAATAGTGAGAGAGAGTGAGAGAGATTTTATTGTAACTTATTTATACTTGTGTGTTAATTAACGACATTGTACCACCTATTGTCAAACACTGACAATAAGGAACCAGGAACCGTTGAAATAAATTGAATTGTCAGTTAATTAGTGGTCAACATAGGGAGACTTTCTGTTTATTATTATTATTATTATTATTAAAAAGTCGTTTAATCTCCTTTAGCTTTATACATATAGTCAATATTATAAAAAAAAATTAAAGTAACGAGAGAACCCTTAAAGATCCTTCAAACTTTCATTTGGTGTGAAATGAAAAAAAAAAAAAAAAAAAAAAAAAAAAAAAAAAAAAAAGCTAGCTGATCAGTTATTGTTACCGCTGTTACTTTTGTTGGAAACAGGTAAAACACTAATCAAGTCGCTCTATTGAATTCTCAACTATATCATAATATACATTTTGGTCTTCTCAATAAAAAAAAAAAAAAAAGTGAGCAAACTTGAGTAATGCACGTTGGTTTCTGACTCGATCAAATTATGACAATAAAGTATTCAATGCCAATAATGAATGGATAGAGATTTGTGGTGTATAAAAAAAACATTTGAAATAAAATCATTCATTGGTCTCTGTAACGATATTAAATATGTAAGAGAAAAACTTTGGTTTATACCCAAAAAAGAATAGGCTTGTTTATTTGAAGGATCTTGTGCCTTTAAAAAGAAGCTGTACCTTTTCTGAAAATAAAAAAGGTGACACATTATGTAATCAGATATGATGAAATATTTTTGTTTGTGTGTGCCTAGTTTACAGTCTAAAAGCTTCATTCATGCAATCTGGATTGTTGTATTGTATATCTCTGGATATTAATTAACGACATCTATTGTCAAACAGTGACAATAAGGAGCAAAAGAATATCTCAAAAATATAAATTGAATGTTTGGTGTATTAATTAGTTGTCAATACAGGAGTCGCAAGGGATCTGTCAATTCTTTTTTTTTTTTTTTTATTTCACACATAAAGAAATTTAGACAAAAAGAAATTAGTTTTCGGATGTACTAAATATATCTGTAATCATCTAAATGCGCCAAAGAGACAAAATATTTATATTACAGTTGGGTTGTTGCTGCTGTCGCTGAAAAATGAGCGGACACCCGCTACCCTTCAAGTCGATAAAGCAATTTTCATCATATTTTTCGCAGCATTTATATCTCGCTGGCACAGAATATTGCAGGTTTCACATACCAGTACACTGTCACCGCGAATATGACTTGCTGATGTGAGATTAATCTCTCGACAATTGCTGCAGACCTTGGATGCACGGAACTAATCAATTGTTACAGCAATAAGCCTCCCCCCCCAATCCCTCTTTCTCTTCTTAAGCGCACGCCAAAATTTTCCTGTTACTCCGCAGTGATTACCCTTCAGGTTTACCATATCTTTGTCGAACATAGCATCACCAAAAACGACCAATGGTACCTTGGTTTCTCTTTCGGTACAAGGTAATGACTTCTACTTATTTGATCTTTTTTTTTTTAATTTTATCAAGTCGCGGATTTATGTGGAGAAGGGATTTGACAATGAGCTCAAAGGATAATAGCAATTGTAGTTAAGTTGTTCGTCTTCAACAGCAGACATTCACAAATACGGACAACGTGTTTGACGAATCTTAAAAAAATAACGCCAGTGTACATCAAACGACAGAGTCTTTTATCTTTTTACTATTTTTACCTTGTATTGATACAACATTTGTATTGATAATATCACTGCTGTCGACTGGACACCTATAAACTTTCTGTCCGAAAACCGATTTTTTTTGTCTAAATTTTTTCTCATAATTTGTTCAAAAAAGATAAGCAAAAAATCTGATAATTAACGTTGATTCATCCAGAAAGAAAATAAAATCGTCTGAAATTAAAGTGGAAAAACTGTATCATTGTAATGGCTGTCTGAAATAGAAATAATATTTGTCTGAAATACAAGTTAAAAATAACTCCAAGCTTTTATCTCAGCCATGATCTGTGATTCGTCCGAACTATTTTGTATTTGATTTCTGTTTCTTTTCTCAAATCTTTTTTTCTCTTTCTTTTTTTTTTTTTAGTTTTTTTTTTTTCTGTTGTTTGTTTTGTTTGTTTGAATGGATTTAATGAATAAAGAAGCTTTGATGAAAAGATTGGCAGATGCCAGCCAAAGCAAAATATATCCGACAGTTGCCTCTCGATATGAAGTACCATTAAGAAAGATATTATTGACTACGAGGTTAGATAGAGCGTTCAAAATGGATACTAAAAACAAAA
The DNA here is from genome assembly GCA_000697035.1 of Rhizopus stolonifer B9770. Lineage (NCBI taxonomy): Eukaryota > Fungi > Mucoromycota > Mucoromycetes > Mucorales > Rhizopodaceae > Rhizopus > Rhizopus stolonifer. The sequence continues at coordinate 22,363 of JNDS01005275.1, forward strand.
AAAAAACAAAAAAAAAAACAAAAAAAAAACAATAGATTATGGAACCATGTTCGTAAAGAACAAGATTTGTTAGCGGAAGATAATTGGTTAGATGAATTCATGTTTAATCAAGAAGAACTAAAGAAGAACCCTACGGATTGGTCATGGATTGATCAAGATGGATTACTCTTTGGGACAATAGACGAACTCAGTGTGTTATCGCATGAAAAGAGGAAGAGAGAAGACGAGCCAGAGGTCCACAAGAAGTTTAAGGTCGATCAAGACTTGTTTTGTTTCTCCTCTGATACTTCTCCGGCTGGACCGGCTTCGCCTACCTCACCTGTATTATTGAGTGCTTAAAATTTTCATATTCTCCTACACATACTTACATATTTCCATACATACACACACGCACACCAAAAGAAAAGAAAAAAGAGGCAAAAAAAAAAAAAAAAAAAAAAAAAAAAAAAAAAAAAAAAAAAAAAAAAAAAAAAAAAAAAAAAAAGCAAAGCAAAAAAAGAGAAAAAAAAAAAGAAATACAAAAAAAAACACACACACACACGCCAATTCTACGCCCTATTACTATTATCTATCAATTTTTCTTTTTCTTTTTTTCAGCATTGAAGAAAAGAAAGACTTTATCTCTAATTTTTTTTTTGTAACTTAATATTCCCCCCTCCTTTCCTTTTTGCATTTTTGAAGGGTCTCCTATCCTTTTTTTTTTTTTCACCTTTCATGAATTTTCAATAAAAAAAAACGTTTTTCGTAACTGCGGATAACTATGAACCATGTGTTCTTTCAATTAAAAAATTAAACGAAAAAATTTAGGAAATGATGTAACATTTTTATTTAAAAGAAAGGAATTGATATACACAAAAAAAAGAGGAGTAGGAGGGGGGGGGGGGGGGGGGGGGGAATATGGGTCGACAACTTCCCTTCGCAGGTATTATCCTGATCAGGTAATGAGAGTTTCTATTCTCAGCCACAAAGCAAATGCTTTGAAGCTCCCCTAGTGTCGACCTCTTTTTTTTTTAAACGCTTCTCTAAAAAAAAAAAAACAAAATTAAAGTCATAATTCAATCAAGACTATTTACCTTAAACAACAGGTAATTCGGGAGGAGCAATGCTACTATGCAAGCAACGAACACAGCCTCCTTGAACAACACCCGTTTCAACCGTCTTGGGTTCAACACCAGGAGCAGATTCAGGCAAAAGAGACCAAGTCAAGTGCTCGTTTGTTTGGTTTTGCTTGAAATCATCAGCCACGATATTCAAACGCTTACAATAAGCAGTAACCTTGTTCCAATCACGTTTGACATTCTTCAAGTCACGAGAAAAGTAACGGAAAGAACGTTGAAAGATCTTGCGTTGAATATCCGTATCCAAATGAGGTTTGATCTTGACAAACAAACCATAGGCTTCAGCAGGTTGACCAATCATGTAATCAGTTGCACGCTTGATTGCACGGAGGTACTTTTGAACCTTTTCGGGATTGTTTTCAATAAACTTTGTGTTTCCGATATAAAGGATCTATAACATCAAATTAAAAGTTAATAGAAAATTTCACAAGTCATTGTCATTGTTATTTTTACCGAACAGAAACAACAACATCCCAGTTCAGCCAGTTCATCAATACGAAGCATCTTGACGTCATCACGAGATCTCCCCTGACCCACAGACCACTCCTCAAGCTCAACTTGTTGCACATTTTCAATCCCAATGCCAGCATCAATATCACCACGAATAATAGCATCCGTCACATTCATACCCACACGAACAGCCTGATAATCCTGAGGGGTCATACCAAAATGACGCGTCAATTCGTCCAATTGGATCTTGCCAAATTCACCCACATATCCGATACGTTTACCACGCAAGGAAGGAAAATCGGTAATGCCGCTCTTGTGGCTCAAGTGAATCACACCCGTGAAGGGTTCGTCCAGGAGAGTACCGATGGATTGAATATCATAACCACGAGCTTTACCAGCGATAGTATGAATCATGGCCTTCAAACCGAGATCAGCTTTACCAGAACCAATAATTTCAGTAACGTCCGATGGATCATTAGGTTCCAAAATGGCTACCTTCACACCTTCTTCAGTGAAATAACCTAATTGAGAGGCTAGGAAGAGAGGTAAATGATAAGGAGTTGCTTTCCAGTTCAAGAGACAAGTAATCTTTTCAGTAGACATGACAAATTTTATTGTTTTGTTTTTGGGGGAAAAAAAAGAAATTTTTGTCCTTTTTTTATAGCTTTTTGGGTGTAGATGGACTTAAACTCTTTGGGGGAGAGGGAACCGGGCATCTAGTGTAACACGCTGTTCTTTTTTTATATAAATGTCTTGTTTGCATAAAGGAGAGATGTATGCGTTGTGTTCGAATAGAATGGTTTCTATAGTATACATAAAAAAAAAAAAAAAACGTAGTGTATCATTAGGATCATCATTTGTATATATTTTAAAAGCATCAAAAGTATGAAGTCATAAAAAGGTCAGGATAATAACCTGAGGCATTAGTCACTATCTCATCTACAAAATGTACCACAAACTCAGCCTTTGTTTCCTTCACTCTCCCTTACATTTCTCTCCTTGCCCAAAAGGGACTACAGTCTATTTAAAACTAAGCATTTGTGTTGATCAACAACAATAAATGATAAGATAACATAATTTATATAAAACACTCACACACACGCACACACACACACACACACACACACACATTCCCCCTATTTATCATTTCTTTTTATTTATTTCTTTTTTGTTTATTTATCTTTTTTTTTTTTTTTTTTTTTTTTTTTTTTGTGATGACTACAAGTTTTGTTGTATTTTCAGGCGGAACAGCTTGTAATCAAATTATGAAAGTGTTTCATACATTATCAGAAGATCAAGTGTGTTACATTCTTGGTGTGAGTGATAATGGTGGATCGACTGTAAAATTAATAATCATAAAAAAGGGCGCCACACTAATGTCTTAGAGCGAATTATTAAGAGTTTTGGGCGGCCCAAGTGTGGGTGATTTGAGATCAAGGCTATTAAAGCTCATGGAATTATTTGAAAAAGATTCGGAAATGACGGCTATTCAAATCCTTCTGAGTCATAGACTTCCGTTGACTCATGCTCGTGATGACTGGTCGTTGATATTAGAAGGAAGACACAAGTAAGTCCAAGATAACTTTTTTTTTATTATTGAACTGATCTTTTTTTTTTAGGCTTTGGCGTTCAATTTCTATTGAAAAAAAGGAGGCCATTCGAGGCTTTTTGACGTTGTTTGATGTGGAAATACTAAAAAGAGCACACAAACGTTTCAATTTCTCAAATGGAAGCATCGGAAATTTTTTCTTGACTGGGGCCAGATTGTTTACCGGGTCCTTGGAGGCCGCGATCTTTTTATTTGCTTCCATCACGGCCGTGCCTGGACTGGTCACACCTGTGATGAATACAAATCAAACAGCAACCATTGCTGCCACTTTGACCAATAGTACTATTCTTAGGGGTCAATGCGAGATATCCCATCCTCCGATCCACTCACCCAAAAAGAGGCACCCGATGGATATGTTTAATGAGGAAGATGACGCTCAAGACGGTCTGAATCTTTTCTTTTCAAAACAACGCATAGAAAAGTTAGATTCACCAATCGAGCGAGTTTACTATATCAACCGTTATGGACAAGAGATCTATCCGGTACCTAATCCCAAGGTGATCACTCAGCTCTCTACTCAACACACTTTGATTTATTCTATTGGCTCACTCTACACGTCGCTGATTCCTTGTCTGGTGTTGAGGAATATAGGCAATGCGATTGTTCAATCACAAAGCTTGAAACACAAAATACTCCTGTTGAACGGAAGTCAGGACCGTGAGACAGATGGTTATAATGCTCTGGATTTTATTCATGCTATTACTAAAGCACTAAATGAAAGTCAACGTGTGGATGCTCGACGTTCATTTTATGATACTTCACATAACATACATACACCGCCTGCCTCTTATCCTCCCTTTCCAGATCATCTGTTCTTTCCTAGTCCTGTCTCATGCTTTATAACTCACTTGATTTATTTGGATAACTCAAATATAGAGGTGGATACAAGAGCGATTGAAGCCTTGGGCGTGAAATGTGTTTCTATCAAAGGATCTCTTTCTGAACAAGGTGAACCTATCTATCTTACTTGTGCTTTAACTCAAGCCATTCAAAACCTTGTATAAAATAAAATATTTGTAAATAATGTTTTTTTTTTCTTTAATAAATAAAAAAATTAAGATAATTCTAAGCATGTCTTTCTGACAATCGTACTTTATAAGGTACGGGTCTCACTACTGCACCAAGATCTATACAGTCTTCAATATCAGGGTATATCTTTTCTCCAGTAGATGAAATGATAGGTTCAACTGTACATCTCAAAAACAACTGACATAACCAATTAAACATTTCGGTTTCAGCCTAATAAATATTAGAAAAAAATCAAGTGAAAAAAAAAAAAAAAGTTTACCAAGTAGATACCAGGACAGATACGTCTACCCCAACCAAAACTAAAGAGCTCTCTGTTGGCAATATTAGCGTTACTTGAAGCATAAAGAGATCTTGTATCGCCCATAAAACGTTCAGGCATAAACTTTTCAGGTTCAGTATAAAATGTAGCATCTGCATTGGTTGTATGAGCATTACTAATCAACACAGTATCCTTTGGAATCACATAATCTTTATAAGTAACTAAAAAAAAAAAAAAAAATACATGCTTAGTTTCAATTCTTTTGTTTGTGATGACTTACTGTCTTCGGTAGCTCTGTGAGCAATACCCAGATAACCAGAAGGTCTATATCGGACGGTTTCTTTTAAGACAGCCAAAACATTAGGAAGTTGTGTACGTTCAGAATACATGGGCATACGACCCTTTTCTTTCACAAAATTATCAATTTCTTCTCCCATTTTCTTTTGCCATTCAGGATAATGACAAATCACAGCCAAAGAAAACGCCATGGCAAAAGACGTTGTATCCACACCACCAATCATCATTTCAACTAATTAAAAATCATAAGTCATGGATTTTTTTTTTTTTAGTATTTTCTTACTTGCAATAACAACCATATTATCTTCATCAATGCCCAAAGAATCCTTCATTGAATCCAATTTCTTGATCAAACTAGGCTGTTCACTCTCTCTTGATCTCTTGATCAACTCACGATACAACGGACGATGTTCGTTTTCAACAAAATCCCTCATCTTCTTTTCCTTTCTAAAGATCACATCCAAAAAGGATAATACAGGAAAATAAGCACTCATATCACCCACTACGCTAATCAATTTGATATGTTGCTCCATCGTATGTGCAATCGCCTTATAAATTGGATCCTCTGCAGAACTAAGACCAGGAATACCAAAGACGGTTGACAGAATGAAGTTGATGGCAGAAAGACGTGTATAGTTCACAGGATCTATTCCTTCTTCTGGGGTCTTTAGGTAATCATGAATCAGGAGTTCGACACTCACACGAGTTTCTTTTTCAATCACAGCATGTAAATCATCCACGGATTTGGGTGAAAGCATATTTAAACTAGCTGTACGAGCACTCTTCCAGTTCTTATTGTTGTCAATAAATGCCATACCTCGACTACCCTCACCATGAATACCGTTACCGTAGGTTAAGAAGGGACGACCGGAGCTCAGAGATCCTTTGGAGACAAAGATTTCATGGGCAGCTTCTGGGTCTCCTATAAACACCCAGTTTTGTACTCCGGCTTTGATGCGGAAGATGGGACCTAATTGACGATGCCATTCGGTTACTTTGTAGCCAGGATAATCACCTAATAACGGTAAATGACCTATACTATAGAGTTAGACAAGATATTTATTATTAGGAGACAAACTTTCTTACCGAGATAAAAATATTGACCATCAGGAGTAGGAATCTCTCTGGATCCACCCGTTTTGAACTCTTTGGATTTCTTGATAGTTCGTCTGATGAACCATGCAGTGGCCACAGTCAAGACAGCAGTACTTAAAATAGATATCTGTTTACGATCGAATTTTTGAATGACTTGTTGAAGTGCTTGAGAATCCATTTGAATAAGAAAAAAGAACAGGAAAGAAAGAAGAAGAAAAACACACACACACTCTCTCTCTTTTCCTTTTTATCTTCTTTTAAGAAATATTTTTTCAAATCAGTGATTACACAAACATTGATTAAAAAATCTTGACAGGTTTTAAGAAAAAAAAAACCATACTATTGTATATTACTCATTTTATTAAAACTCATACACTCAAACGTTTGACGGTCTTAAGCTAACAGACAATTTATACTACTTTTCTATTTATTTGAGCTAAGTGAAAAAAAAAAAAAAAAAAAAAAGAAAGCAGGTTTTTTAAGTAAATGTAATACAAAAGTAACACATTTGAAATAAACATGAGATTTAAAGTGATTTACAACACTCTGTGTCACTCACTCTTTTCTACATATATTTATTTAAAAGTTGGCACCGTAACCAAAGGAAGCCTTGATAGCTCTCCAATAGTAACCTGACCAATTGGTACGAGTCAATTCCTCTTCACCAACGGGCACACCGGTCTGTTCCACCTTGAGATCTACAGATTCCGAACCTTGTTCAAAAGTCAAGGTGACCTTAGAAAAGTGGCCAGCGGGCCAAGATTTGAGTCTCCAAGATTGAACGATTTTTTGACCGGGCACGAGCTCCAAGATTTCGCCTGTTACATTACCACCAAAGAGTTCAAATTGACTTCCGACTTCTTTTGTGAGTCGGACAGGTCCTCGAGTCCAGACCATGGCACGTTGCGTGTCCATCAATGTCTCATAAAGTTCTTGAGCAGAGGTTTGGAAATCGACACGGTCATGAATAGTAGTCGTGTTTACATTAGCTTTTTTTTCTGAACTGACAGCATTGGTGGTAGTGGAGGTAGTGGTACTAGAACCAAATTGAGTGGCAGAAGAAGTTTCCTTATGAACGGCGCGAGGAGGAGTGGCAGTACCTAACTTGCTAGATTCAATATAAACATCTTCACTGTTTTGCTTGATCATGGCAACAGAAATTCCTTCAAAAGTCTTGATCAATAAGGGAGTTAAATCTTTACGAATCGTTTGTTTAATTTCTTGCTTTGCATTGTTATCTTCTTGAATCGTAATATCAAACTAAAATAATAAATATTTGACGCGGTTTTTTCTTTTCTTTCTTCTTACCATATAATCATCAGAGTCTGTATCATGAGCTATTTCAGGAACAAAAATTGTGCCTGTTACTTCAGTATCATCTGCCAATGTACCTAAATATTTTTGATAAGTGATCAATAACCTTGTGCACTTTTTTTTTCTTTTCTTACCTTTCCATTCAAGCTTTAAAGCAATATCATAAATGGTTGTCATCTTTCCTTTTCTTTGATTTAAATCTGCGTCGCCCGAACAATCTACCACCTTGGTAATAGAGACCTTACTTCCTGCTCTTTCTGCTTCTAAACCAACCAATTGTTCACCAAGATACTTTTGTACCCATTTTATACAATTCTTGTTCACCCAGTGCCTGTTTTTTTTTTTTTTTTTTTTTTTTTTTTTTTTTTTTTTTTTTTTTTATACGTAAATTATTATTCAATGAATGCCTTGGTTGCACTTTTACATTTTTGTGAGGTTCATGGACCTTGTGTTGTATTTTGTACACAAACAATACATGATGAACAACCAGTACAACAAGAAGTAAAGAAATCCAGTTCCTGTCCAGCCTGTACAGCCCAATTTCCACTTGTTAACACCGGCCAATCAGTATCTGAAGCCAAACATTTATTAACAAGGGATGAAGATTATCCAAATATAAAATATATGGGAACCAAATCACCTACACAAAACCATCTTTATAAAGCTGTTCGTCTGGCTTGTGTCAGAAGGTAACTTTTTTATAGTTACCCTTATTAATTTCAATTATTCAGTTTGACGGCAGAGTTTTGTCAGGGCAGAGATGGACCCGTTTTATTTGGTGATGATGAAAATGGTTATGTGATGAGTTATATGTTCAAATTAAGAGATTCTCAAGCAAGAGGCGAAGCAAGGTTTTATTCTTTCATGATGTTGATGACTGATAGAGTCTATTTGATTTCTTGTTGGCCTTATATTGTCAAGTAAATAAATAAAGCATAAAAAATAGGGAAAAAAAAAAACTAATTTTTTCGTAGTGCATTTAAATCCATGGTCATTCATTTACAAGAAAGAGCAAATAGTGTCTTTCAAAAAGAAAAAGAATTAAAACAACAAACTTCTATTAATCATCGAAGAGGCGCTCCTATCTCACAAGGTAATAAATAAATAAACAAAAACAAAAAAACGGATCAAATCTTTTAATTTTTATTTAGAGCAATTCTTTAAACGAAGAAGTCATACACCATTAAGATCGCTGGTCGATCTTTTAGGAATTAAAGTAATATTCTCTCTCACTTTATTTCTTATTAAACAAATATTTAGGATATTTATGTACAGATTCAAGCACAATTCAGTTTAATACTCAAATTATCTTCAAGAAAAAGAATGGAAAAATTGAATCCTGGAAGAAGTGAAAGCGCTTTATATACAAGAATGGTAATTTCCTTTTAAACAAACTATCACCAACCTATTTAAATAGAAAGAAGAATATGAAGCAAAGAAGAATACAAAAAAGGATACTTAATCCATTACAAGATTTTATAAAATTATTATTATCCCATTTTTTTTTTTCAGTGATTTTTAGTTGGTAGGCACAGAAACTAAATATATTAGGAGGGAATTTCATGTTCAATCCATTTATTATGTTGGTGGTTATATCAGTTGAAAGTTTGTTATCAAAGAATATTCAAGATTAACATTCCAAAAAGTCAGCGGTCATGAGCACTTCTAATACTATTTCTGGATCCACTTTGAATTCTGGAATTTCTGTTGTTGAACCTTCATAAAACCATTTATAATACAAGTATCGACAAACAACATCTAAAATCACGGCTCTACATATGCGGTCAATTAAAAGCTTGCTATTTGCGACTTTTTTTTTTACTTGATGTCTCTAAATGTGATTTCATTTTCTACCGATTCTCTAAATTGAACTAGACAATGTTTTCAACATGAATACTGCGCATATCTATGTGTATACCTGGACCACAAAGCATATTTTTTATTGTTCCAGAACAAACAGCTGCTTCTCTATGTATAACAAACTCAAATCCATCACTACTAATCAACTTTACATATTCTGTTTCTTTGCTCATTTTGTGAAAAATTATAATAAAAGGAGAAGAAAAAGAAATATTTCTATTTTTTTTTTTTTTTTAGAATTTTTATTTTTTTTTTTTTTTATGCAGTTTTGGTATACTCAAGAGTAATACCCTTTTCCTTTAACGATTTTTCTGCTTCCTTCTTTGCCCAAGTGACAAGACTAATAATAATAATATGAACAACTTGTACTATTAATCATTTTAAGATTACCTTGTATCGGGCTTGTAATATAAAGCAACAGCCATGGCAAACATTCCGCCTCCCATACCAAAATAATAAATATCTTCCCAACCTTCCTTTACATAAGCTGTCTATTTCCACAAGAAAGAAAGAAAGGTTAAAAATTGGAAAATCTTGAATTCGAATCTAGAGCTACTTTTTCATTGAAAAGGTATCCACTGGGTTCATTGTAAGAAGGTGTACCGTGTCCTCCACGACGAATAAAGCTGGGTCGAGTAAGTCTAGGTGAACGTGTAATGATTCTCGAAAACATGATTAAATTTAAAAAAAAAAAAGATACATTTCAGTTTTGCTCTTTGAACATTTACAGACCCCCCAACCCGTGACGTCGTAACTCTGATAAGCAGTCATGAGTTGATTCGCATTAAAAAAAAATAATATTAATGTATAACGTTTATTAAGCATTGAGTCATGAGATAAAGATACTAACAAAGGCTTTGCTTTTGCTTATTTTGAACATTCGAGTACCAAAGAGCAAAAAAAAAAAGAAAAAAAAAAAAAAACAATAGTGGAGTTTTATTTCTAGGCCAAAGTAAGCTTGATCAATTCATCGCTTACACCTGAAGGTGTCAATACACCAAGATCAGTAATAAGCAAAGTAAGATATTGAGGTGGAGTATAATCAACAGAAGGGTTTGAGGAAGCGAGTTCTTCAATAGTTTCAGCATTACCCAAAGTACTGAATGACTTTCTTCGAGATGTAAATGTCACAATTTCAGGTGTTTCTGAGGGAATATCATATTGACTCAAAGGATAAGTACGCACGAATTTGTAACTTTCTGTAACGGCGTAAACGGGCTTTCCTAATGTGTTGGCTACAAGTGCTGTTTGAAATGTTCCGATCTATATACACACATGTATCAACAAATATTCTCCCTCTCCAAAATTTTCCTAATTGTTTCTTACCTTGTTAACAATACCACCATTTTCAACTACACCCTCAGCACCTACAAAGACCATATCTACTTTATCCATAATATAGCCTACAGCAGAATCCAATACAGCTCTACAAGGAATACCTGCTCTTCTTAAAGCAGCCACTGCTTGAATACTAGTAAAAAGTCAAAAAAATGATTTTTTCTTCTTCTTCTTCTTTACCCATCACTTTCAGGTCTTGCTTCTGTCACATAAACTTTGAATCGTTTGTTTTGATCATTAGCAGCATGATTTAACATACTCATGATCACACGTGAATAACCTTGAACAAGAATCACAGCATTATCATGTACAAATTGAGAACCAATATTGGCCACTTTCTCTCTTGCAGAAGAAGCCTTTTCCAAGATTAAGGAAGCTCTTGATAACAATGTGTCTCTAAAATCCTCAAAGCTACCTGCTTCTCTTGAAAGCTATTGTTTGGAAAATGAGTAACAAAAAAAAAAAAAAAAAAAAAAAAAAAAAAAAAAAAATAGTTGCTTACTGAAAAGTCCTGAGAACTTCGGTTGACGAATCGCATAAATAGATCAACACCTGCCAAAACAGCAATGTGAGCTTTATGTTGTGTTTGAGGTCTATCTTTTTTTTCGGCTGATTCTCTAAGTGCTTGTGCTTCTCTTTCCAAAGTTTGCATAAATTCAGACATGGTAGGAGCTATGTTTGTGGCAGGTTATTATTATTATATTTTTTTTTTCTTGATTCTGTTTATTTTTACCTGTACTGTGTTGAACGAAATCAGTCAGAGACTTGAAAACTGCAACAGGTGTAGATAACTCCTAAAAAATTGTCAACAAGCCAATAAAAAGTTGTTTATGTGTATGTGTATGTGTTTAACTGTATCATTCAAAGAAGTGTGAAAAGCCGAAATGACGTCGTAAGAAGTTGACATGTTGAAAGAGTTTAGAAAAAAAAAAAAAAAAAAAAAAAACGCCACAATTAAATATATATATATTTTTTTTCTCCTTTTGGTTTTTTTTCGAATATGTTTGAAACTCAAGTTTTTTTTTTATTATTATTCATTCTTTTGTGGCATAAATCAATTTATAATGAGTAGAAGCTTTATATTGATCTACTTCTTTAAAGGCTTGTTCTAAAGCAACATTGTATTGTTCTGAAGTGATCGGAGTCAATTCAGTGACCATGACTTCTACAGCAGGAAGAGCTAATTTTTGAATAGCCAAGTGAAGTTGACCCAATTCACCACCCCAAGAACCTAGAAGATTGTTATTAGAGACCTCTTTGGTTTTTCTTTTACTATTATTACCTATGCTTACAGCATAATCAAAATCTCTCACGTTCTTATAACCAGCATCCAACAGATAATTCGGAATTTTGTTTGCGATAAATGAATCCATTTGTCTGGCCTCCAAAGCTTGATGAACTAGTAAAAAAAAAAAACAAAAAAGTAAGTAAAATAAAATACAACAAAAGACTTACTCCATGAGCTGATTTTAGTGAGAGCAGGACCCCCTTCTCGATAATCATTGATCAATTCCAATATCTCGATATATCCTTCAGGTTTCAATATACGTTTGATTTCCTTGATCGAATAAAGGTATTGTTCAGTAGGAAAGCCCATGACCAAAAACCGCTGGAACACGAAATCGAAGGATTCATCTTCAAATTCAAATCCTATACCTGCGTTTGCTACCTTGAAAGTCACGTTGGATGGTTTGTTTTCAGTGACAAATACATCTGCCATATCAATGCCAACAAATTCAGATCGCGGATAAAATTTGGCCATTTCCTATGGTGGATTTGAGTTATAGAAACAATCAATTAAACTTACAAGTGTCCACCAGCCAGGACCACAACCGATATCAAGTACACGAATACCTTGGATTAATTTGTCATGAATAGGTGATTTATAAATACTATTTCTATGTCAATTTTTTTTTTTTTTTTTTTTTTTTTTCAAACCTTCCGATAAGACACCTGTAAAGTGTGTGAGTATATATACATAAAAAAAGGTTGAATGATGACTTATTTCCATAAACGATGATTCAACTCAAGTCTGGTTACTTCAGTTTGATCACTTGGTAAAATATAAGCAACATCTTTATCGTTTGCTAATCTACGACCACCCTTGTATTCAAATGCAATTTCTTGACTCATCTTAAAGATATGAAAAAAAAAAGAAGAATAAGCAACATTTATATAGAACGCATGACTTGAATTTCATTGGATAATAACCTCAATGGACCTTCTCCCCTTTCCCCTCCCCTTTTTTTAACAAACAGAGAGGGACAGAACAATCAAATGGGGGGGGGGCAAATCTTTTTTATGTGAAACAATGCACAAAAATGGTTTAGATTCAGGGCAAAAAAAAAAAAAAAAAAAAAGAAACACGTTTAAAAAGAATAAACTAGAAGTTATAGGCATTGATTTTATTACTCTGTATTCCTATTAAACATTTTGAACTTATGCAAAGGCTTTAGATACAAAAGCCATAGGGATCTTGTCTTGTTTCTATGATATTTTATAAAGTTATTCTCATGACACGATGGATCAATATTTCAATTGTGTAGTCACCAAAATCCTTACGAGTACTTGGCTATATGCTTTGAATTTTAAGATAAAGTAATAACAATAAAAGAGCTGCTCATTTTGAGTTGTTTTTGGAAGAAATAAACGCTTATAAATTTAAAAACTAGTTTTTAATGACATTGAATGAACAATATTAAAAAAAAATCGCATGTCCGACCAAAACACCTTTCTTTTGTTAATTCCTTCATGTCAGATCCCGTATTTGAATCGCTTTCAAACACACCTAAACACATTTCTTCTTTCTCAGCTTCAGCAAAAGATGCAAGTGTAATTCAGGTAGATTCAAGTTCAATTTAGAAAGAAACATGTTTTTGCTCAGAATGTATTTGGATTTTCAAGTCGACTAGAACTTCACAAACCGAATCAAATAATATAGCCAAAGTAGCCTACCATTTATTAAATAATGGAGTATCGATTGTAAAGTCAACACCATCTCTCAAACAAGATAAATTGAAATGCATTACAGGTAACCAAATAAATGTATAAGCCCACCACTTTATTATTATTATTATTATTTTAACCATAAACATGGATTAGTTACATTTCCTTCACAATTTCACGCATTTACAGTATCCAACGATATTATCTATGGAGTAGAAAGAAAGAACAGCACATCGTCTTAATAAATTAAAGTGCCACGTACACATTAGTATCTATTTCTTTTCTTTTTTCTTTTTTTTTTTTTTTTTTTTTTTTTTTTTTTTTTTTTTTATCAAGATATGATTACTCACTTCTTTTCAACTATCGTCGATTATCCGATGCTTTTACTTAAGGACAACATAGAGATTGCGAATGAACTGGTTGGACTTATATATTATAGATATCTAGATAGATTTATACGTAAAGGACTTGTCTTTCCATAAAATCAATGATCCCTTGATCACTTTTATAGAGTGTTTTTGATATACTTTAGACAAAGATCATAAGGAATTGCTTATCTTGTGATATTCACCTCCCCCCCCCAGAATAACAGTGTGTTTGCCATTGTTCATGATTCTCAATGTGATCGGGGGTGTTATGACACGCATTTCTGTGATGAACGCATTGTTTTTTTTTATTTGATATTATTATACATCAAGTGAAAAAAAAAAAGATCTTTATACTTTAAATATATCCATACTTTATTGAGCATTTTTAAGTCTAAATACAAGTGCATGTTACGTACATGTTATTCAAGCTATTCCTAAAAAAAAAAACTAAATTATGATGCATTAAAATCGTTAGAATTGACATCATTAGGTTCAACCGTATATCTATTCACCCATAATTTTTTTTAAAAACAAATCTACTATTAATAAGATATGCATAGCAAAGAAAATAATCACGTGAAAGTATAATATGTTCACACGATATACACATATATATAATATAAAAACATGGTCTTTTTAGAGCATATCTGTTGTTGTTGTTTTTATTTTAATAGTAAAGGTATATTTATATATATATATATATATATGTGTGTGTGTGTGTGTGCGTATTTTTTTTTTTTTTTTTTTTTGTTCTCTTTGGTTTTTTTTTAAAAAAAAAATGAACTATCTTGAACAGATTGCAGTGAACCCACAATATCATGACCTTTTGTCTATTCTCAAAGGTTTTCGAAGTGGTATTGTTTATGGTGCTAAGGTCAGATTCCCTCATGCTTTGGTGATGACTGTATTGTTTAAAACTGGATCGTAAGAAATAAAAAAGTAGGTTTGTAAAAAGTGAAGCAAAAAAGTCTAAATACATTTGTATAGCTGGGAGAGTAAAATAAAGGGAATTTTAAATGCAACAAAGCAACATGCAATGAACTTGGGAATGTTTGCTACCATTTATAAGAGCTTGATGATTGTTCAAAGAAAGGCAAACGGCGGAAAAGAAGCTAATCTTCATCCTTTTATTGCCGGTATTATTGGTGGATACTATGTATTTGGTGAAAATAATGGCATAAACCAACAGGTAATACATATATGCTAAATGTGTCTAACCCTTTGTGAATAGATCATTCTTTATCTGTTTTCGAGAGTTGTACTGGCAATGGTTAAAGTACCTGTAAAGAGACGAGTAGTTGATGCACCACAGAATACTTTCCCTGTGTTTGCAGCTGTTGTATGGGGATTAGTTATGGTAAATAATGCGACTTGTTAAATTGTTCTTTATTAATTTTTTTTTTTCTTTTAGTGGTTGTTTAAGCATGAAAAGGATACAATCCAGCCTTCGCTTAGAGCATCTATGCAATATATTTATAGTGATTCTGATTCTTGGGATTCACTTCGCACTTTGATTTGGCACAATAAATAATTCAAAGACTTTTACTTTACACATTACATTTATTTATTTGGGGAGGGGGTATAAAAAATACGAATTAGATTTCTTCCTGTTGTAAGCGTCTATTCTTCAACAATGTTGCTTTGTTCATATCCAGCTCAAACACATTACGCTTTCTCCTTGATGCGGGTGTAGATATTGTGCTTTCATATTCGGGTTTTGGTGATTTTGTAGGTACTGGATAAACAGCAGGTGCGACACCCTTTCCGTCTTGAACTAATTTTTCTGCCATTGCAATAACTTCTTGTTGAATACCTTGGGTAGGATCATTGTTTTTGTTAGCTAAAGTTTCATCATCCTCGTCCTCCTCATCCTCGTCATCTTCTTCTGAAATAGAATCATATCCACCTGGTCCACCTGCAAATATACGATTGGTTGTGACATCCGTTGTTGGTTTTTTCTTTTCCTCGCCCATACGTTGTACTGCATATGTGATATCTAAAATTTCCTTGATGGAGGTAATACCAGGCGAGAATACGTCAGTTCTTTTAGCGGTCTTTTGAGATTTGGCTTGTGGAATTCTTTGGTCACCATTGACCTGACTTTGTCTCATCTGCTCTCCTTGTGCAGCAGCAGCCTTGACGGCAGCATTGTGCATGGCTTGTGCCCGAGGATCAGAACTTGTCTTCTTCTTCATTGAAGCTGGTACTTCACCAGTTTCCTTTGGAGCAGGTGGAGGAAATTGTGACTTGGTGACCCATGGGTGTTTGAAGAAGTCTTCAATGGTATAACGCTTTTCTGAATCCACGTTAAGCAGATTCCTAATCAGATCCTTTGCAGCAGGGGAGATAGGATCCCACCATGGGCTAAGAAAAGTATATTCCCCTTTAGATACTTTGTGTGTCAGAGCACGGATAGATTCATCATAAAAGGGAGGAAATCCACAAAGGATAGTATAAAGGACACAACCAACAGCCCACATATCAACTGATTTGGAATACTTTTGATCCCTAACGATCTCAGGTGCAGTATAACCAACAGTACCACAAGGTGTCAAAGTAGAGTTATCCCAAATTACCTTGGATAAGCCGAAATCAGCAAGTTTGACGACACCAATTCCTCCTCCACCAACACCTTCTATAAATTCACCTTCATCCACCTTGTCCTCGTCATCAAAAACATTATCAGTACTTGCACGCTCAACCCATGGAATTTCATCAAATAAGATGTTCTCTGGTTTGATATCACTAAATCAATAGGTTAGTTACGAAAATATATATATATATATATATATGTTTAAGCTTACCGATGAACTACACCACATTCTTCGTGAAGATAACGTACACCTTCAGCAACTTGAGTGATAACATGTCTTGCAAGATCTTCACTAAAATAAGTCAATTTGACAATTCTATGGAACAGTTCACCGCCTTGACAGATATCCAGAACTAAAAAGTAGTGTTCATCTGACTCTGAAAACTGGATGAGCTGAACAATGTTTTTATGCTTAATGTTTTGCATGATTTGAACTTCTTTCAGAATATTTGCTCTTTCAGTAGCCTTTGTCTTCTTCTTCATGTTTGGATGTAAATGTGCTTTGCCAGTCTGAGAAGAAAGAAAGAAAAGAAAAGAAAAAAATTAACCAATGAGATAAGATCGACTATGATTTCATTTACCTCAGAAGCATCCAATTCTTTCTTTCTAACCACTTTAATTGCTACCTCTTGATTTGTCACTGTATCCCTCGCTTTAAAGACATAAGAAAACGCACCCCTAAAGGAATTATTGGTTAGCTCTCCTTTAATCCATTAAGAAACAAGAAACTTTATTCCTTACTCTCCAACTTTTTCGATTATTTCAAATCTTTCTAAACCGGCATATTGAGGTAAAACATTCTTGCGTTCTTTTTCTTCTTTAACAATACGCGCTGCTACATCTTTATTCATCTGTTTATCTTCTTCTCCTTTATTTTTTTTTTTTTATCAGTTATCAAAAAAAATAACCTCCAATTCATCTTATGCTTTACCTTTAGGATATGTCTTTTTGTGTTTAAACAGGTTCTTTATTTGTGAAATCATTTTTTTTTTTTTTTTTCAAAATTTGAATAAAAAAGAGAGAAAATCCTTAAACAAAACAAGCTTTTTTTTTGACTTTATAATTTTTTTTTTCAAAAAAAAAAAAAAAATCTATGACATAACATATGACGTACTTCCAGCCAAAAACGGGAATCGGATATTGAAACAAAAGATCGGGCATATTTATCCCTCCTTGCTCTCTCGATCAAAAAAAGAACACAAAACACTATTCTTGCATTTACTATTCTACCATTAAAGATTCTTATTTTTGATATATTTGCATGTTCATCATTGAGGTTTTAATTATTTCTAAAAAAAAAAAAGAGAGCCAAGGTGCAGCGTATTGTGACGTCAAGTTAAAATCAACTAACCTGATCTCTGCCATCGTGCCATCTCTTTTTTTTTTTTTTTTTTTTTTTTTTGTTTTGGCATGCAGCCAAAAGATCAAAAGCAAAAGTAATGGTAATGTTGTCATTAGAGAAACTGATTAAAATAAAATTTCATTTGTACAGAATGATTTCTTAATTTCAAAGCTAGGCTTAAACATGGGTTCATTTCTTTAGCGTCTGCTCTCAGCGTGATGTTGAAATGGTCTTTTTTTTTTTTTTTTTTGTAGATCTCTAATTTTTCAAACGTCAAATGGAAACAGCGTGTTTGTAAAAACAAGTAGTTTGAATGTTTTTAGAATTAGTTTTAGGCTTGTAAACGAGTCAGAAAGCCAAGATGATCTTGTATCTTTGGTTTAAATTAAGTATTATGATCAATTGAGCCAATAAGTTGCAGATATGTTTCAAAGGGTTTTTTTTTTCTTTTTAATAGGGCCACGTTTATTTTTAGTTGATCCTGAAATAAATTAATGTCATTTGACAAAATAAAGGCACCCGTGATTGGTTCGCTAAATTCAATGACCGGAAAACAGTAAAATTGTGCAATGTTTAATTTTTGATATTGACGTTTGAAAACCTAAACATGATACAATACAACTGGGATATTGTCGATTACAAAAAAAAAGTATTTTTTTTTTACTTTTTCTTTATGTCTTTCAAAGCGATCCATATTCATGACCAAGTACATAAGAACAAAGACAAATTGAAAAAAAAAAAACTATGGTACTAACGTACTGCTTGGCTGAGTTTAATACGTATGGACAGGGTTTTGATGGCTTTTTGGACAACAGTTGAAAACGAATTGTAGTGAAGAAAATAATATCTAATAATACTGTCATTCCAACGCCAAAGGGCGTTTAATATTTTCTCAAAAGACGGTTTTTATTCTCTCAAAAAAAAAAAAAAAAAAAAAAAAAAAAAAAAACAATGAAAGACGTACTTACAATATCAGAAAAACGATTCAAGTAATTCAGTAGTTGGTCAGTGCAAGGTGGAAGCGTATGCGGCTTGTATTTGCGCATTTTATCAATTTCATCGTTTGTAAATCTCTTTTTCCACAGCGGATCGGACAGATTAATAATAAAACTATGGGACAAACTATCCTACAACAGTCAGCAATTTTGCTATTGACAAGAAAGTATACATACTCTTCGAATTGACATTGGAGACCATACTGGAAAATCTCATCCTCAACGGCCTTTCCTGTCTTCAGAATCCACTTTTTTTCATCAAGCATATTTTCATAAGCTGTGCGGAATCCATCCAGGAACACCGACGAGACAGTCGCCACACTTCTGTTGTTTCTCGTGCTATTGCTTGTTGTACTGCCGCTAGGATTACTTGTAGACGCTGATTTATCTTCTTTTTTGCCTGCAGAGATTTTAGACTGAATAGATGTATCAATAAAACACTCTTTGTAGAACTTTTTTTTTTTCTCTCACTTACCGAGTTTTTTTTTTTTTTTTTTTTTCACTTTGAGTTTTGGCGGCTGGCGTTTTAGAAAGTTTTTGTAATAGAATGCTTGAGCTTTGCCATATCTTGTATACCACACGAACGCAATATCTTCATTTTTCACGTGATGTGCGACAATAGTTTGTTCATGAGTTACAACAAGATCTGCCAGAGTCGGATTTGTAGTTGATTGAAAATACGATTGAAAAACTACATAATAATGAGCGCACGAAATAAACAGCATGAATTTATATAAGCATTTACCATCATAAAATGAAGGCGGAAGAGTATTTATGGTCACCTCACACAACCGAATAAAAGACCGAAATATCAAAAAGACCCTCGCAGTCACTAAAATTTAGACGTCTTTTTGACGAATCTCTGCTTAAATCTGGTTTCTGGGCAATTTCTTGGAAGATTTCTTGAATTCAAAAAAAAAATTTTCAAGAGAAGTTCATTAAAATAATATTAGAACGGAGGATCATTGAGAATTACCTTTTCATACCACAACATGCTTTGTAAAACTTCTCTTAAAGGAAAACGCCACGTCTATAATAGTAATAAAGAAGAAGAGATTACGACTTTTTCTTCTTTGTTTGCACCTCTGAAAGATGAAAACAAGTATCTTGAACATATCTCTGACGATGAAGATTATGAGGATCCTGCTTTGTATGAACTTTTCAAGGGTACTCAAATAGCTAAATATTTTAAGAAGCAAAAAACCAGCAACAATCCCGAGCCATCTGATCGCATCTCTGATGATGGCCTTTTTAATGATTTGGAGGGTGCTGCCATTGACGATGGTTGGGATGGTTTGTCCGTTGGAGATGATTGGACTAATGGTGATGACCAATCCGAAACAGTTACCGAAGAAGTACATGGTCGGTACAGACAGGAGCAGACGACTCTGTTTTCTGCCTGGAAAGAGTCGATGAAAAAATTTGTAAAAGGGTATCTTTCTTGGGAAACACCACTGCCAAAACTTCTACAAGAGAAGAGGAAGCTTCGGCCTATATCCCACGCAACTGTCCCTCAACATATAGAGTGTTCAAAAAGGTCAATTTATTTTATTTTTTTTTGGCATTGTAAGTCTCTTGAATTTTTAATTTTGTTCTCTAAGTTAATATTTCTCTTGTAGCTGTTCAATTGCAACAAGACTTTGAGTTTTGCGGAGGTTGCAAAACACTACCTGTTGCTTTGGTTGAATCAGGCCTGTTCCCTTTGTCGCCAACGAAGCCTTCTGGTGCCGTCCACTTTGGACTTTGTGCTTTACTTGTAAGGCTTCGAAACGTTTTTGCTGGCTCCGGCGAAAAGATCAGTGAATTCTTGAGTCTCCAACATCAAGACTTTGAAAAGGTAAAATGTTTTATACCTAGTAAGCTTTTATTTATAATTCTTCATAGTGTTTGTCTGCAGAAAACTGCTCAAACATTATCATTTTGTTCAGCAAAATGACTGAGCTAGCAGACGAAGTTGTAATGAAAGACGTCAAAGGAAAGGAAGACTGTCCTGCTTGTTCAAAGGTATAGGTGTAAAATAGTTAGAAAGTCTGTCTATAATAATTATTTTTGTTATTTTATACCAGGCTTCATCATCTGAACCTGAATGACCAAACAAGACAGCACTGCCAAGTAAAGTACAATCCAAGATTGATCCCCAATTTTGGGTTGACTGATGGAGAGAGGATGGAAAGGCTGTGGTCCTATATGGCTAAGTTTATTACAATGACCAAGCCTATGCTTGCTGAAAACCGCAAGTATGTTCTGTACATGGCCGTGATGTACAGAAACAACGCCATTAAGACAAACATGGGTACGTAGATCACCGTTCGCAATGGTAATAAAAGCCAAACTATTGACTTTTTATACTTTAGCTAAGGTCATTTATGAAAAATGCAATCGTTTGTGGAAGGAACAACAGCGGCTGAAAGAAGTTGACACCTGGTCTCAGGATAAACTGAAAGAAGTTGCTGACAAGTATACTCAGCATGTAAGCAGTATTAGGAGATGCGGCTGTTCAAGAGAGTCAATTCTGGACTTTGTCCCAGCATCAAA
This sequence comes from Rhizopus stolonifer B9770, assembly GCA_000697035.1. Lineage (NCBI taxonomy): Eukaryota > Fungi > Mucoromycota > Mucoromycetes > Mucorales > Rhizopodaceae > Rhizopus > Rhizopus stolonifer. The sequence goes on from JNDS01005275.1 coordinate 43,511, forward strand.
TATGATTTGCTCCTCAGCGTTTACATCCGATTTGAGTAAATATGATAGTATAGTAATTTTTAAAACATATGCTTACCCTATTGACTTTAAGGATGATGGGTGGGAATGTGGTGATCGGCACTACAGGTGAAATGTACCATGGTCGCAACAAAAGAATGATCGACGAGTATCTAAGGAATTACGAGTTGCGAAACAACATTTCCCAGGCCAATAGGCCCTTCTTGATAACGGAGGAAGTAACGACAATTGTCGAAGAACATTGGCCTTTGTTTTTAAAGCAAAAAGAGGAGCTGTTCCGAGAAATTGTTCGGATCATCGTGCAGATGTATATGGATCTTGCCGAAAAGCTAAAGAGTAGCCATATTGGTATGTGCTTTTATATATGTATTATATCCGTATCTTGTAAAGTAACATGAGTTATTTTAGGCAACAGGATGAGCGGTAAAATTTTAGAAGCGATGAGGAAAAAGATAAGGTACTATTATGGTAATTCTTTGTATTGAAATCAAGAAATATATTCTGTTTTATGTTCCCTTTTTAACTGTAAAGTTCTCATCCCAATAGTACTTTTTTTTTTTTTACATTGAGCAGTATACATTTGCATGAATTTTCTCCTGTTACACAAGTCGCAAAAAATCGACAATCGCTTGCTTTTGGTTATAAATAAAAGACTATATAACGACATGTATACCACCAAATAGCGGTAGTTTTTGGCTACAAAATGATACAAAAACCAGAATTTTAAACGATCAAAAAATGTTCAGTGGGATATAAAAACATCAAAAATGGCGTTATCAGCCAAATTCCATAATTTTTCAAAATACTCATTGCTCTATGAGAATTCGATGTCATGCTGTGCACATAGTTTAGTTGAAAAGAGAACTCAAAAATACATTTATTGATGTATGAAATAAATGCAATTTTAATTTTTTTTTTTTTTTTTTTTTTTTTTTTTTTTTTT
>JNDS01005276.1:0-40470 GCA_000697035.1 Rhizopus stolonifer B9770
AAAAAAAAAAAAAAAAAAAAAAAAAAAAAAAAAAAAAAAAAAAAAAGCGGGAAAAGTTATAAAATATATTTCCCCTGACCAGAAGGCACTTTTTCTATACTATTTGCAAGTGAATTTGTATAAGGCTGCTAAAGCAGCTAGATTGTCGGGTGTAGCTGAACGTACTGGTCAGCAATGAGCCAAAACATTGAAGGATGAGCCTGAATGGGATACTTTTGAGAAGCAAACGAATAAGGACAAACAAAAGACTGGAATGTTGCAACAAGAGCATAAAGAGTATATTATTAATCTATACGATCAAAACTCCCAAGCACGTGTTGTAGATATTGTTGAAAGTTTGACAAAGTCGTTTGAGAATTTCAGTTTGAAAGAAACCAGTGTTCGTAACTTCATGAAAACTGAATGCAATTTGTCATTCGAAAGAGCAACATTACATTCTAGTGAACAAAACTCTGAAGATAAACTTCGACAGCGCTTTGAATGGATAGAGCGCTGGATATCAACTGATATAGACTATCTTTCTAACTGTGTTTTTGTGGATGAAAGTGGATTTGACATAAATATGCGTCCACCTTCAGCTTGGTCCACAATTGGTACACCGGCAATTGTGGAAACCAAATCGACCAAAGCAACTTCCCATACAGTATTGGGTGCTATCAGTGCAATGGAGGTAGTAGACATTGAGTTTAGAGTGGCAGAAAAGCCTAAACAACGTAGAATTGACGGTATTGGAAGAAAAAGAAAGCACACACCAAATGTTAAAAAATCAAAAGGCACAACAACCGGCCACTATTTAAATTTTATTCGAAAAACCCTAGATGAAATGGATAAAAACCCTCTTATGAACGGCTTTTATATTGTTATGGACAATGCACCTATTCATACACATAGTGGTATTGACGAATTGATCACTTCAAGAGGATATAGAAGCATACATTTTCCCCCATATTCACCCGAACTAAACCCAATTGAGCAGTTTTGGTCTGTTGTAAAGAACAAGATTAAGAGGGGCACGTTTTCTGATGATGAAGATCTCAAGACAAGAATTGCAGATGTATGCAACAATGTTCCTATTCAACATGTGAAAGCTTTTATACAACACTCATTTAATCAGTTCGAAAAGTGTAGAAATAAAGAATCCTTATAATCATATAAGTCCTTTTCGCTTTACCGCAATTTAATTTTACAGAAAACTGCAAATTGATTTCACAAAAAACCGCGATTTGATTTCTGAGAAACCCGCAAACTGAGTATTGAAAAAGCCGCATTTTGAATATTCATTTCCCGATCTTTAATTTTTCTAAACCCGCAATTTGATGCTGCGTTCACTGTATACAGCAAGAGCGTTTTGTGGATCTTGAATTCAATCACACAAAATCATTCCCAGCGGACTGCTTTTGGAATGACACGTCCTTTTTCCCGTTTTATTAAATAGTAGAATGCTTGTCAAAGTGAAGGTAAACACTTTTTTTTTTAAAAAAAAAAAATGACTTTCAAAAACTAACAACTATGTAGACCTTGACCGGTAAAGAAGTGAGTATAGATGATTTGAAATCGAAGTATACTTATTAAATCATTTCTAGATTGAAATTGACATTGAACCCAATGACAAGATTTCTCGTATAAAAGAACGTGTTGAGGAGAAAGAAGGTATTCCCCCACCTCAACAAAGATTGATTTACAGTGGAAAGCAAATGTGAGTTGAATAATAAATACAAGGCACTAAAAGCTTTTTTGATTGATAGGGCTGACGAGATGACTGCAACCAGCTATGGTATTGAAGGAGGCTCAGTTCTTCACTTGGTGTTAGCACTTCGTGGAGGTTATTAAAGTTTTTTTTTTTATATAAATATATATCAAAGCGAATAGATTATAACGGATAGTTTTGAAAATCTATAAAGGAGTTGTTTGTAATAAGTTCAGGTGCTTCTTCTAAAACAACCATCATGCCTAATAGCATATGAAAGGTATTGTGGCAATGAACAGCCCAAATGCCAGGATTATCAGCGATAATACGAATCTTTGACCAACCGCAACCTACTGCCTCTTTGCTATCTTCATCGTCTGATAAATCTTCATCGATAGCAGGATAAACCAATGTGACGTCTTTCTGGATCGGTTTTGGTATATTTCTCGTCTCGCCATCCTTTTCCTCGTCGTATTCGCCTTCACCATAGGCAATTTCCCAATGTGAATGACCATGTGTATGCCAAGGGTGACTTCGACAGGGATTTCCTGGATAATGAGTCGATTGAATAACAAAATCGATGATTTCATAATGAGCTACAGGATAAGTTCCTAAATAAGGGTCAAAACCTGAAGTTGATCTCGCAAAGACGTCCGGCAGATTTCGTCGTTCGGACAAGACGTCAAATAAAATCGGACGTTGGTTGCTTGTTTGCTCCATAAATGCCACACCGTTCACGAAGAATCGAGAGAGACCGCGTGGGTTACGAGACTCTACTGTTCGAAGCTTGATAGTTCGACTGGCGGGTCTTCTGACAACAGGATCTACACCATAGAGGGGTTCTAGTTGAGGCCAAATCCAATTTTGTATTTCCTCCTCATCTATATCAGCACGTTGCTCTGGTGGCTCAAGCACAACGTCGTCCAAGGTCTCTGATGTATGATAACGTAAGATACCGAGTCCATTTGTTATTCTGGGCACACCGTCAGACCAACTACGAATTGTCTCCATACTATAATCTCCCGGCAAGTTGTTTGTATGAATCAAGACAGAGAATCGTTGCCCGGGGGTCACTTCCAGCTGGCGTACCTGGTAAGGCTTCACGAGCTCACCGTCAACCTCGATAATGGTCATCTTGTGTCCTGCAATAGCAAAAGTAAGTGTGCGAAAGGCAGTGGCCCCAATCACTCGAAAACGATAAACCTTGTTTGGTTGAACCGAAACCACATCATATCCATCACACTGAGGCAATGAGATCTGGCTATGATCAAACAGGGTTCGACCGTTGATCAAGATACTATCGGCCTCTGGAATCATTGTGAATTTCGGTCCCATAATAAAGTCTTCTACGGTCAAGCGCATCTGATGCCACCATTCGCTTAACATGATGGTACGTTCATAATCGTAATGGAATGGCCCGGCCTCTAGTTTTCTTAGGGGTCCCTCAAGCGCGACTTCTTCTTCCGGTGTTAAATTTTCAGGCCGTGTTTCCTTGGATTCGTAAATCACAATAGGACCAAAGACTGTTTCTTCTTGTAGACCGATATGGGCATGATAAAAATACGTACCCGCTTGATTGACCACACGGAAATTATGTACGTAGGATTCGCCTGGTTGAATGGGAAACTGGGTTAAAAAAGGAACACCATCAGCATGATTAGAGCCGTATTGTCGAATACCGTGGAAATGAATAGCAACCGTTTGTGCGGAATCGATCTGATTGCGTACAGTGACATGAATCATGTCGCCTTGATCAGCAATAATAGGAGGTCCTGGCATCTGTCCATTGATGTGTAAGACAGGATGCGCATAAGGTGAGCAATCGGGGTTGAGGTGACCTTGGGTAATGTTAAGATCGTAGTAGCGTGTCACACCTCGATCCATTTTATATTGAGTGCTCGTATACACATTGATGTTGGCTTGTACTGCATTTAAAAATAATAAGAGAGTCGCTATAAATTTCCAGATCATTTTTTTCATGGAAAGAGAAAGAAGAGGTATTGGTTTTTTTTTTCTATCTGAATTTTTTTTTTTCCCTTCAAGATATTCTAATGATGGCCAAGCCCTTTCTTGTTAGTTGAAATGGCATGATTCGATATTTCTCCGGTCATATCGAATTGAGATTCCATACGTAATAAAATCTCAATTACAGGCCATTATTCTACCATTAAGATCGTATACTGATCTTATTGTAACATTCCTACCCTTCAAGTAGTCTATATCAAAAACCAGCGTACATGTAAAACTTTCTTATTGTTATCTATAATCGGGATTTTTTTTTTTCAAAAAAAGAAAAATAATAATCTCTGGGTTGCACAATAAGGTACGTTTTTTTTTTTTTTTTTTTTTTTTTTTTTTTTTTTTTTTATGTGGCTTTTTGCTTTCACTTTTACTTTTCTTTCTTAAAAGATGGCATTACCACGATCATATCAATCAGCATTTACACCAGGCGAAATCGAATTTATTGCCTCTGATCAAAAAATAAAGATTATTCCAAACACACAATTACAAAGCATTCCTCTTATTCAAGTAAAGAAACGGAAAAGAGAGAGAAATTCACAAGCATATTTCTAAAAAAAAAAAAATACCCCTCTCGTTCTACAGGAAGACGTACCACGGTTTCGACCACCGATGAGTGTGGAAGTGTTTGTATGGATGGCACTTTTATTAAAAAGAGAAAACAAATGTAACATTGTATGTCCAGAATGGCTTACTGAAGGTAAATGCAACGACAAAAAAAAAAAAAAAAAAAAAAAAACTCTACTAAAAACTTGTTTCTCAGAATCCTTAAAACAAAGACAAGAAGAGGAAGAAACAAATGCAGAATTTAGCAAATTACCATTTCATTACATGGAGTTAGCACAATTATTGATTGACACGTAAAAAAAAAAGATACACCAAACGTAAACATAAGTTTGACAATATTTGTTAGTGCGTCTGATGATATTCCTAATGTGAGTCAGATACGTGGATTGTTGAAAAACCTTAGAGAGACGAGACAAACCAAAGCAAGATTGGGTTTGGACTATTTGGATGACAAGTACCTAGGGGTAAGGGAGACTGATAATAAGGCACAATGAGACTTATAATTTTTGTTAGATGAACAATCTATCACTCATGGAAGTTAATGAGATCAGACCTTTTTTCACAAAAGCATTCGAAGGTATGAGAAGATTGAATACGAACGAAGAATAAATAAAAAACTATACCATTTTTTTTAAGCTATGAAATGTATTTTTTTTTTTTACTTTTAAAGTTACAATATTAAAGATGTATATATATATGTATGTGTATGTATGTTTAGGTGATATGATTTTTCAATTGTTCAATTTCGTGTCTCAGTTGTTCCAATTCATTCTCTTTGGAATAAACTCTTGAACGCAAATTTCCAATATGATCAATGGCTACCAAAAAAAAAGATTTAGTTTTTTCTTTTTCTTTTTTTTTTTTTTTTACGAGAAAAAGCTGTACTACATTACATTGACTTAATATCTCCCATCGACTGGTCTTCAAAGACTTTTCTGCAGGAAGAATCATTCTCAATTCATCAAAGAGTTCCTTCATTTCTTGTCTTCGTTTTCTTTCTGCCATCTTATGACTTGTTCTCAACTCTGGACTTCTTGCATATCTACCCTTGTCCTAATTATAATTTTAATAAAATTTTTTAAGAAAAAAAAAAAAAAAAAAAAAACGTGCTTTGTTTACCAATGAAGAGAACGAGGAGATGGATGACAAAGAAGATCTTCTTGACATTGATTCTTCTTCAATCAACATGCGATGATCCCGTCGCATTTCCTCTGGATAACGCATATTTTCGGTGTAAGAATAGTCTGGCTCAATGATATGGGCTATCGAATGGCGTCTTTGTGAGGGATCTATGACTTTCTTGAATAAAGAGTGTGAATTAAAAGACATGCTTGAGAATTTATTTCGCATATATTCATCTTCTGCATCCAAAGAAGGTAAACGTCTGCTAGTAAAATACTCTATTCAAAAGTCAATATCTATTTAAATTCTGTAATCTTACTTTCTACTGCAATGCTATCGTTTGGATGTTGCATTATTTATTTTAAAAGAGAAGAGCAAAAAAGAAATAAGCAATTTTTTTTTTTAAAAAAAAAAGAAGCAGTTAAATAGAAAAAAAAAAAAAAAAAAAAAAAGGTGAAACAAGATTTGCCACGCTTTTTTCTTACTTTTAATAGCAATACACGGTTCTTTTCTTTTTTTGGAGAGCAACATGTAAATGTTGTACACTGTACTCCAGTAGACTTTTGTTTACAAAAAAAGTCCTGTTTTTTCATGCATGAAAGAACAGTCCCCTTTGCGGAAACAAAAAAGGAGGGACGTACGAAAATTATTTTTCGTAAATTATACCCAAAAAAAGAAAACAGGAGAGAACTTCTTTCCAGATGCCCAAAGTAAAAGGAATGAAACCATCTCAACTGGATAGAAAACCAGTCAAAGAACCACTCATCAACAAAATTCCCAAAAAAAATGATGACATTCCAGAAGAAGAAAAGATGAGATTACTAGACCAAACTGGGTTATTACAAAAAGTTAAAAAACGTGAAGCAGAAATAAAACAACAACAGCAGCAACAAAACGGTAGCACCACCGAACATATTTATATGGCGCTCTTTATGAGTTTTCCTTTTGCAGTCTTGTTTGCTACATTTGATATTGTTGTAAAAGTACAATACTCTGAAAATTGGAATTATACCACAATGGCACTAAAAGTAGCCAAAACCGCACCAGGTAAATATAAACACAACATCACGCTTCATTGACTGACACACGCACATACACACATGTTAGTACTTGCGCCTTTTATTTATATCACCAATCGATACAGAGCAGAAAGAATCACTCAAGCTTTAATGGCTGTGGTAGCAGTATTTGCAGGTTCATTTTTGATGTTCACTATAAAACACACACCTTCACTAGGACAAATGATGCGTGCTCCAGGTTTGGCTACCATTTGGATTTATCTAATTATCCAATTGGATCTTTTACCTGCCTCACTTTCATTGGTTGTTGTAGGCCTTTATTGGTACCTGGAAGGTGCAAAATTGTTTTAGATTTTTATTCAAAAATAAAATAAACAAATCACTTTTTATGACGACGGTAAATTTCTGCAGCAACAGCAATAGAAGCAACGACGAAAACTGTAATTAATGGAATATAGTTTCTTCTAGTTTCCTTTGGTTTCTCAGATTTCTCAAATTTGTCAGACTTGTCAAACTTGTCAGATGTGTCAGAAATAATTTGAGGTTTGAAAGAAGTATTGATCAGTTGATTGGCATCTGATAATTCTTGAATTTCATCAAACAAGGCAATATTCAATTCAAAAGATAAAACTGCCTCTGTTACCACAAGCTCTATAAAAAAAAAAAAAAAAAATTAAAAAAAAAGTTTCGACAAATAATCGTTTACCTCTTGTGGCTGCATCTACTTTAGCAGCATTTAAACGTTCACGATAAAAGTTTTTAAACTCGGTTTGATTTCCCAACTTGTCGAAATGATAAAAGTTCAATCCTTCTGTTGAATCCCACATGCTGTCATTTTCATCGTATTTCAAAATACTTTTCTTTAAACGCTTTGCGAGAATCTGACCACCTGATAATAATTAAAAAAAAGAAAAAATTAGAAAAAGAGATATTATTAAACAAAAGCTCTTCTTACCACTCAAATCACCCAAATATCTTGAATAACTGTGAGCAATCAACAGAGCAGGATTTTTTTTGCATGCCTCTTGCATAGCAGCAACATAACTCTTAACAGCGGGTGTCATAGTCTCTGGATTAATCAAAGAAGCTACACGATCTTGACCATAGAAAAAAGCCAAATCTAACCAAAATGATAAGAGGCCGTAGTTGATAACAATCATTTACCTTGTTTAAGGGATTCTTGTCTGTTTAATTCAGTTGGGAAATGAATCAAATTAACTGTAGGATGATCCTTGTGTTGTTCAAGTAATGCTTCCATAGAACTAACATTATTAAAACCATTATCTAGTTGGAGAAAAAAAAAAAAAAAAAACTTACTTGTAAACAAAATAAAGAGAATTGATATAACGACCATATTCATCTACATTGATTTCTCCTTTAAGAAACCGTCTAATATAATAGTGAGTATTTTGCAATACTTGATATTCCTTACTTTGTAAATACACTGGTTTCAGCAGCTCTATGTACAACCTTGGTACCTTCACGCATGGCCGAAGCCAGTTCTGGATTTTCGAGAATCTCGGGCTCAGGTTTCTTGGATTCAAAATTAACAATTTGAGAAAGTTGAGAACTGGTGAAAAACTCGTTCAAAGACTTGACAAGGATAACACCTTCTTCACAAGATGGAAGCTCTATCACATTTTGTTATTTTATCAAGCAAAGTGTCGAGAATAACCATTGTTTTACCTGCCATATTTAAAGTGGGGTGATCTTTTGGAATGTCCGCCATTAAGGTAGCAATCTCTTCATTGGATTTTTTCGAAAAGGGACAACCTATATAATGTTTTTTTTTTTTTTTTTTTTTTTTTTTTTTTAGTCGGCAATTATGGAGAAAAAGAAAAAGAAAAAAAGCTTTAAAACCTTCTTTGAAAGCAGGACTATAAAAAAGAAAAATAAATCATAGTTCAATATTGCATTCTTTTTACCAACGAGAGATTTCTCCTCTGTTTACAGCCAAAGAATCTACTTCTTCGAGTTTGGCATAAGGACAGCCTGAAGAAAATGCAGGACAAAGGTGCTTCAACTCATCAATATTAGTTAAATGGTCGAGGCCAGGGTGAGGGGGTGTAGACATTGTGAAAGAAAAATGGGATTTTTTTTATTTTTTAACAGCCGTTATTGTTTTTTAACAATCAATCCTTTCAACATATCAAAACTGTTGCCATCAGGGTGAAGTATATATCTTTTTCTAGAATCGTCTACATTAACAGCTTCCAACATACCATAGTCACTTGTAATTCCAATAATTTTTGCCTTTTCATTATTATGAGTAGTTAAAGTTACCACTTTTTGGCTAATCAAACATGTGAATATGAATTATTTTTCTTTTTTTTTTTTAAAAAAAAAAAATTCTTACTTGTGAAGCCAACGTTCATAATATTTATCCAAAAACCATTTACCCATTCCCTTTTCACAGAATTCTAAATAAAATTTCTCAAAGGTAACCAGAGCATGGGCCAATACTTGTTCGTGGCCTAATCTGTCCAGTTTAGGATCATGTGCTTGGATCACATCGTTAATGGACACGGTTGGTTGAGAATTATTCAGGTTCACACCACATCCAATCACCAATAAGAACTCATTATGGATAAAGCTTGAGTTGACAAGCAATCCACCAACTTTTTTTAATCCTTGGTCCGTTTCTGCATAAATATCATTGGGCCATTTGAGTCGAAGTGGAACCTGTTCATAGCCTGGGCGAGTACGAATGCTTTCGACAATGGCAAGAGCAATCAAGTATTGAATAAATACGACAGGTGCCTTGGTTTCTAGGCTGTGGCGAACAATAAAACTGAATTGTAATGCTCCAGCTTGCGAAACCCATGTGTTCTTTCCTCTTCCTAATCAAGTTTTTGAGTTAGCTATTATAGTGTGTATAAGTATATATATGTATATTTATATTTGCCTCTTCCAGCAATTTGGTTAGTAGCTAAGCATACAAGACCATTAGGTAAAGTCTGTGCAAAGTTGTAGTTTCTAATGAAATAAGTCACATGTCAAAAAAAAAAAAAAAAAGTTATCAACTTACTTGTCCAATACAGTCTGAGTACTTGTAATGACCTCGGAGTATAACATAGCATTTCCCATATGATACCAGGCACCTCCTCCCCATTCTTGACTTCTTCTTTGCAATAAAGATTCATAATACTTTCGAGTATTGAAAAAGGGTGTATGCGCTTTATCTGTACAGATAATTTTTAAAAGGGGCTTATCTATCGAAAGGGTCTTGATCGAGTCTTCCAAATTATCCTCTTCTTGAATCAAAAATTGATCGTTCGAATCTTTCAATATATTTTGATCATCAGCTTCTTTCAACATGTTAGCTTTGATTGCATCTGATACTTCTCTTTTCACGGCAGATAAGTATATGGGTGTCAAACGAGGTAAATCAGATTCACCCACTTTGAGACCTAACTGAGCCAAGGAATCAGATAAGAGTTTACGACAGTCAGAAAGAGACGCGGCCAATTCTTTGCTTATCGTCTGAGCATTCTCGTTTTCTGACAAATCCACATCACGAATATCATATTCGGGATGTACACCAAACAATAGGGCACGTCCCTTCTGAACATGACAGAGCACCCCCGCCGGTTGATTGTTATCTTGATAGACACAAATTACTTTATCCGCCGCCGCGCCTGTAAAGTAACCTCCGCCATTATAATAAGTCTTGATCTCCTTGGTACCTGCCAAGATGGAAACAGAACGTGCTCCCTTTTCACTATTATAAACAAATCCAGGATAAACCGTGCCATGACAAAGACCCGGAAAAAATCCAAGAGGTCGAGGTCCCTGAATAGCCAAGGGTGTACCGAGTTCAAATTCAATTTCTCGAGAGGCGTAATAAGCTCCAGCACAGAGTCCCAAGTAGTTTCCACCACCTTGAACATAGCTTTTTATCTTTTGGTGATTTAGTTCCTCACAATAAGGTGTATCGCGTCCACCTGGAATGACCAAGAGTGAACATGTCTCTTCCCAGGGTTCATTTCTTAATGTCAAAGCGTCGACCTTCATCACGTCATAGGCATGGCCTAATAAGCTCTTGAGGGTGTTGTAGGTATGCTTGACAGAATTAATAGACGTGCCATTACCATTGTAAATCAAGACATTCATTTTTTTTTTTAAAAAAAAATGAATAAATAAATAAAAAAAAAAAGTTAAAATTTAAAAGAAAAAAAAAAGAATTTTATTATCGTTTTCTCACTTCAAGAACAAGAGCAGCACCATTCATGATACCATAAAAGGCCAGTGTTTTGCTGTTATTTAATACAGTACCTGCTACAGTAGATAATTTCTGTTTACCAGCTGGCATACCCAAAGTTGATCCTATACGATCCTTGACGGTGGTAATGAGTGTATTGGGTAGTAAACCACCAATGACAACAGGTGCGCCTGTGAGGTTCCATTCAGGTTTATCAGGTAACGAGGGTGTTTGGATAGTAAGATGAATAGCATTCTAAATAAGATATAAATACAAAGTATTTTTAGATGTAGACCTTGCAACTTACTGGATCATGAATAGGCCACTCTTGCTCACCTTCCAAACGCGGTTTCTTGTCTGCTGAACCATAATCTTCTGCTTTTCTTATAGCGGGTGTTACAGGAGGAGGCATTCCAGGATTGTAAGCTCCAGTATTGACAAGTGTTTGATTTGGGAAATACATGGTTTGATGAGGGTAAGCAGGTTGATAGGCTTGTCCGGGGATTTGAGGGCCAATGGTATCTCTAAAGAAAGTGTCAAATATAATCCAAATAAAAAAAAAAAAAAAAAAAAGGACTTACGTAGGGGCCCCAACATCTCCTCGGTGCATCATAGCAATTTGTTCCTCGATACTAGATTGTTGAGCTCTTTGGTTGGCTAATGTCATGGTAGCAGTATGACCATCCCAAATAATCTTGTCCTTCTTTCTAGCTTCTTCCTGTTGTCGCTTCAGTTTCCAGAGTGTTTCGGATTCATCGGCGTCAAAGATATCAGGACGCAATCCAGAAAAGTTTTTTAAATTTCTAGCAACATCTGTACCGTGCAGCAAGTTACTGTCCTTGATCTTAGCCTCCATAGCCATCTTTTGCTCCTTCCATTTAGAATCTAGCAACTCAATACGCATATGTTCATCCATTTCAGTAACCGGAATGGCTTCACCACAACGGGGACATGTCTGCATAGGAATGGCTGCCTTGGATCCCGAACCGATCAGCTTTGGTTTGTAATCTGTACGGATCTTGATAGGACCCTGAGGCATCTTGGGGACAACGACAGAAGGTGCTTGCTCAGTTGTCTCATCGTCTGATGCCTCCATATCAACATCATCTGCTTCTTGTTTAACCGCTTCCTCAAACACAGGCTCAGGCATGGCAGCCATACGTTTTTGCGCCATAGACATGTTTTCCAGTTCAGCAAGACTCATGGGCGGTGGTAAATCAGCCTGTTCATCAGCGTCTGTAAATTCAACCGTTTCAACCACCACAAAATCATGCCAATCAATACTTGCATAAGCAACTAGAATAATAAAAAAAAGTCAGACATCCGTTCTATTATCGACTTTTTTTTTTTTTTTTTTATTATATACTTCTTTCTTTTTCATCCTCATCATTTTTCTTTTTCTTTTCTGCTTCTTGCCAAGCAACGTATTCTACTCGCTCCGTCACTCTGTCTAAAATATGATATTTATCAGCTTGGTTGGCATGTAATCGATCCAAAATATCGTTGGATGGTTTAAGTACTTTTGTATATTGTTCAATCAGTTGAGTAAAGTAGGGAAATAAACTGTGATTGCCGTGCAAAAAATCAAATTGATAATTTCGACTTTCTCGTTTCATCAGTTGACCGATAAATCCAAGTCCATTTCTAGCTGCAAATTGTGCTGTCAATTTAATAATGTCACTAAAAAAAAAAAATGTTGGAAAATATTATCTTTTTTTTTTTTTTTTTTTTTTTTTTGCTTACAGATCTTGAGCTGACATGGCTGGTAATGCAGCAGAAAATAAATATTCTTCAGGTCTTTTAGGAGCAAGTACACGTTGTTCTTGATTTACATCGACAATTTGTTCAGTATGTTGTTGTTCAGTGAATTGCGGGGCTTTTTTTATATATATAAAAAAAAAAAAAAAAAAAAAAAAGTGAGAATCTTGTTTTTCTTTCGCGTTTTTTTTTTAAGTAAAATTTACCTTTTCCTTCTTTTGATTCAGTGAATTTAAAAACATAATATGCATGGTAAGGATCGCCTTCTTTTAAAAAACTGAATTTTCCCTCCTTATCATTTTCAAGAATATGTTTAGCTAACTCTGGTGGTTTTGTCGAAAGATGAGCAGCTGCCTTGTCAATCATGGCTTTTTTTTTTTTTTTTTTAGAACAGTCTGTAAATAATATTATGAGGTAATAGCTTACTTCGAACATTTTGTGGTGGATAAATAATACCAGTAATGGGCTCATTAGGAGCACCATTTGTATTTTCATCAACTTCCATCATGATGTCTAATAAAAAAAAAAAAAGAAAAAAAAAAAAAGAGTTGCGTCAAATTTTTTTTTTTTTTTTTTGTTTGGGTCTAACCCCCGAAGTTTTTTATTGGTTAAAGTTAATGGCCCTTTAAAGCAATGGCGCCTACAACTACACTTGTAATTCTTTGTAGGTCTTGTTCATTGTCTTGAATTTGATAAGCCTAAAAAAAAAAAAAGTTTAATGAATGTGCGAGGAAAAAAAAAGGAGAGGGGGGGGGGAGAGAAGAGCTTTTCCTCACCTTTTTAACAGCATTGAAATCCGTAATGTTGGATAATTGATCTAAAGAACTCAAGTCACCTTGAATGCAGCTTTTCATAAAAGATTCTGCTTCTTCTACTGAGCCACCTAATTTGATTGCTACCACACTTTTTGTAGTATCATTTATCCCAAATTGTTGAAACGACTTTGCGATCTAGATAAGTAGTCAATAACGTTATATATATATATATATATATATATATACATATATATTATTGTTTGTTTACATTGGAATTGGGTGAAAAATTAAAAATAATTTGTGAATAAACATTGGATGTTTTCAGTTTATGTGTTTGTTCTTCATGAACTGCTCGTTGAGTTGCCAGTAAAGCATGAAATGGGCTGATTACCTAGAAAAAAAAATGAGCAACAAAGCTCTCTCATATGTAACAAAAACATACAAAAGAAGCATCCACTAAAGCACATGTCAAAGAAGTATCTTGATTTATTAATTTTTGTTTCAATTCAGAAGAATTTGTTACATTCTCAAATAAACCAACATGGACTTGACCATAATTTGAGAATAGTTCCAAAATAAAAGATTCCATTGCAATAAAAGAAAAAAAAAAAGCGGAATTTTCAATTTTCCGATAATTGGGGGGGGGAATACTTTTTTTTTTTTTTGAAAAGATTACACACACGAAAAATTCTTTTTTTTTTTTTTTTTGGGACGTGTATTACCATCTTCAATGCCACATGTCCAAAAAAAAGCATTTCCATTGGACAGAAAACTTCCTAAAAGTCAGTAAATTGAGAGTGGAGACACAGTGTACAAAGCTATGGGCACGTTCTTTAATATTCTAGTGAACACCAAGTTCAAGGCGCAGCATTGTTTTCTATCTCTCTTCCTACGCACATTACAGCTGAGTCTTTTTTTTTTATTTATTTATTTTATTTGTAACTTTTGAAAATTTCTGTACACTATTTCCGAAAATACAGCGCTTCCACTCTCAATTGGTCACTTTGCCGAAAAGTTTGAACAGCTTTTTTGAAATAAATGGATTTTTTTTTAAGAACCAATTGACTACTTTCTAGATTAGATTGGTTAGGGTCAAAACTTAATGAAAGACTCTGAAATGACTTTTTATCACAAAGATGGAAGAGGAGACATCTTTGATGATAAACGAAACAAAGCAAACCAGTATGAGATTCCTTTATTCCACCTAAAAAAAAAAAAAAAAAAAAAAAAAAAGACCTTAGGAAGATTTCAAAAATGATAATTATTTTTGAGTCGTAGTTAGCCGAGGAATCTGATGTTAATATAGTTGGAGTGAACCCCAGAAAAGAAAGAGAAACTAAATACAAAATACACACAGGCAAGGATCGACATACATTTTTTAAGACAGAAAAGTATGACCATAAGAACAAAGCAATTACACTGTGGCTATGACTATTTTTTTTTTTTTACTCTTACAAACACTTTCTTTTTGCGTGAGATTAACACATATTCAATATAACATATATAACACTTCGTACCATATATAAAACTATCGCTCTTTATCTTATGTAATCTATACTACTAACATCAACTTAACTTCTCGATCTTATTTATGAAGACGTAATTTGCAACAAGTACCCCCTCGTTGTCACTTAATAAAAAGGTTCAAAAGACTCATTGATTTTCCAGTTTTATTCCAATATTAATAACACTCATATCACAACATTACAGCGTGAAATGGAGTAGAGTAAACTCAATTGACAGGAAATAAGTATCATCACCCCCTGAGACTGCTAGACCGTACTGGAGAAAAAAAAATCCGAGGAGGTTGTGGTACATATTTTACATTTTCTCTTTAATCGGTTATTTAATGAGACTCTAAGTATACTTTTTTTTTTTTTCATTTTCCATTACAGAAAACGCAGTTGCCCTCGGAACTTGTTGTCTTGATGTCCGCCGTTGCTACATGGTAGGACTTTATAACATGTTTGGATGACTCTTCTACAAACGATCACTGTGGGTTTGCTGGAATCTCTAATACATGACGCAGCTAAATGGACAAAAAGAACTGATTCTTGTATATGCCTTTTTTATGATCTTATACAAGAGATGTTTATCGAGTTTTTTTTTTTTTCTAGTTGATATTAAAGTGAAAAGAAAAGACAATTTTTTTTTTTTTTTTTGGTAAATTTATTTTATTACTGTTATTATTATGTATAATTGCTCTTGTCATTTTGATAGATTTATAATTCAAATTTACATAACTGACAGAAAAAAGTTTATATTATCTAGTGCATTACTAATGAAACATTAACTGTCATTTAAATCAAATCAAATCAAATTGAAAAAAAAAAAAAAAAAAAAAAGAAAAGAGAAAACCCTGACTTCAAAAATAATTGATGCTTGTAACAGTTTATTTCCGGAAATGGTGTACGTTATTACCAAATGGAGTGATGGAGACGAGAAAAGCTGTGCTCTAAATTTTGTGTCAGTTTTCTAATTAACGGTGCTTAAATGCTGATTACAATGTTTGAAATTAGCGTGTTCAATCATACATCATCATCATCATTATCATCAAAAAAAAAAAAAAAAAAAATCATGCTTTCAAAAAGACACTTTATTGTTCTTGTAATATTTTAATTTTCGAATACGCGTTAAAAAGAAAGAACAAATGACTCTAATGGACGCAATCATCCCAAGAACGCTAATAATTTTCAAAAAAAAAAAAAAAAAAAAAAAAAAAATTACACGGAAAAGTAAAAAGGCACAGCCTCTGACGTCTTTAAATCATTGTAATAGCGCACATGCACATTGAAACGTAATGATGAAACAGGCTCGTGTCGCCCCATGGTGAGGCTTTAATGTTTAGGAACGCTCAGCTATTGTTCAAGTGCGTCATTGGTAACCTCTTTCTGCCTATTTTAAATGAAAATACATGTGAATCAACACAATCATGATTCACAGAACATTAACATCCAGCTTGCATCTCCCCTCATCGTTGTCTATTATGACTCAATCTTTAGATACTCGAATGAAGTTAGAAATACAATTGTTCTACTTGCCGTTTTCTTTTTTTTTTTAAAAAAAAAGAAAAAGAAAAAAGCAAAACAATAAAAAGGCCTTTAATGTGATGTATTGTTCAAGATGCCAATTGAACTATATATTTTTTTTTTTTTATTCAATCATCTTGTTGAACAAAATAACTGCGTATTTCCCTTTTTGACAGGAAGGATTTTTTTTTTGATTTCTTATAGGTTCATTAGAAAATTAAGTCCATCATTTGTACAACATGTAATCTTGTCATGGGGACAAATATATCACAGAGTAACCATGACAAACAATAGAGGAGGCTTTTAAGTGTCACCGCGCAGATAGGTGTATAAAATAACTCCCCCCAAAAAAAAAAGTTACAGAATGTTCCTTATTGTGATTAAAAAAAATTTGGTATATATTTCATAAAAATGAGAATTCATAGGGGTAAAAAAAAAAGAATAAAGAGGTGCTTAGATGTAACATAGGGTAACGGATGCGAATTGAAAAAAAAAAAAAGAAAAAGAAAATAAACCAGCCATTTTTCTTGAGTTGTTTTAAAAAGAAGTTGATGTGTTGTCTTGTTCCTCTATAGCCGGAACAAAAGGATAAAATCGAAGGAAAATAAAAATGTGATGCTTTGTAATGTAAACTTGGACCATCTTGTTTGTTTGTTGTAGTTGTAGTACCAATGTACTTAGTTGTTGTTAGGCTTTTTAGGGCACATCCTATAATAAATTGTAAGCACAAGCTAAAAAAAAAAAAAAAAAAGATAACTTACATAGAATAGTGTCCCTTTTGACCACAATGGATGCAACGACCGTCAGACATGTTGAATTTAAGCTTATAATTTGGAGGGGGTAGGGGGAGAGAGAGAGGTATAAGAGTTTATATAAAAGCGTATAAAGAAGAAAAAAAAAAAAAAAAAAAAAAAAAAAGGCAGAGGTTTATATACCTTTTTGGACAGTAGGACAAATGTAATTTTTGTTAGCGACAATGAATTTGTCTGCATGCCGATCTCTTCCGACACGTGGCTAGTAGATGTATCACAAAAATCCTTTTTTATACTTCTTCAATTCTTTGATTAACCGATCAAAAAAGAATTGTTTACTTTTAAACGATTATCCTTTCTTTTTTTTTTTTTTTTACTACAATTCATCCGTTAATTAAACAAAAAAAATTAATTGGTTATGTGGTTAGTAGCTCCGATAAAGCAATTCAATTTATTACCCATAAACCGGAGTTTAGTTACCTTTGTTCCTTTAGCTTTGTAAAACGTGTTTTAATGTAACAGATGAATTAGGATAGAAAAAACAAAAGGTTTGCTATAGGCATCTTCCGGCTCACGTGGCTACTATTTTTTTTTTTTTTTTTTTTTTTTTTTTTTTTTTTTTTTACTTAAAGCATGTATTTTTTTTAAATAGAATAACATGCAATTTATTTAAAGCTTAAAGAGAAACATAACTGAGCTTTAAAAGAGTACTGTTATTTTTAAGCCAGAAAAGAAAAACTGGATACAACAAAAGTTAGTAAAACTCGCAATACTTCCATCTTTTGAATGCTAGAATATCAACTAGGAAAGATACCCAGTGACAGCAGTTCTACCAATCACGTAAACTTGGGTAAACTTGGGTAAACTTGGGTAAACTTAGGTACACTTAGGTACACTTCCTTTAAATTAAAATGACTGTATTAAGGGTTTTTTTTTTTTAAAAAAAAAAAAGCTGTATTCCGAAGGTTCCCTCACTTTGAAAAAGTAGTATGACGCACATACTGTTTCAAAAATAACCGTAAACATGGTACGTTAAACTGATGGTAGACATGTCAATCGATATCCGATCCAGATAACATAAATACTGTTTGTTGTATGTAGGACCTTTGGCTTACAACCAAGGTGTGTCTATGTTTGTGTATGTAACAATGTAATTAGATTCAAAAAAAAAAAAAATCCATTGTTCAAATGAATACAACACGTACATTTCTTTTAAATACATAAACAGATGAATCATATCTCTTATTTCACAAAAAAAAAATTATCAAACGATTTATATTTTTTTTTTCCCACAAATAATAAAACTCTCTCCCTTTAAGTTTCAGAGAAAGGATTCAATTTAATTTTTTTTTTTTTTGGAAAACCGTGTGTAACCATACAATAATTGGTTCATTTTTTAGACTAAACACTATTAAATAAAGTTACATTTTAGCTAAAAAAAAAAAAGGGGAAAGATTTTCCTATCTTGTCAGTTCATTCTCTAGAAGATTCTTAATCATAGATTTTCTCTTTGAATGCCTTCGTATTTCCCTTGAAACAAACAAACAAAAAAAAAAGATCCTGTTGTTGAAAATTTTAAATATCCACATGCATGCCACGCGAGTTGTCAAATATTTTTATCTACTAACAAGCCCATCCCTACACATTTTATTGGTGTTTCGGATTTTATGAATGTTTCCCCACATGTATAGTCATTTCAGAAAATAAAGTCGCTGATTTTGAGTTCAATGTCGTGCAGAAAAAAAAAAATTTAAAATTAATAAACAGTGGTGAAATGTGTTGGTTTGTTGGTGAAGTGATGATGTTCTTTTCTCACAAACAACATGGTGTAACTCGTTTTTTCTTTTCTTTTTTTTTTTGCAGTATTAAATGCTATGAAGTACCATCACTTGGGTCGTCATGGTATTCCTGAAGTTAAAAAAGAACGCTGATATAAAACCCTTCGCTGTTATCAATTTTGATGATATCATGCGAGGTGTTGCTCTCATAAGATACTCTGACGACGAAACCAAGTTCAAGGTGTCCTGGCAATATGCTCGTTATGATGAGCGTATGTGTGATAAAACTGCTGGACATTTCAGAAATTTGTGATATAGCTTATGGTCCATTCTCTTTTTTTTTTTTTTTCTTTTACTCTTGTCTTTCTTGTTTGCTTTTCATGGTTTTATGCTCTTAATTTGCTATTTTTTCTCCGTCAGTTCTTTTACATGTCGCTCATTCATCACAATCACGATTTATGTTTCACGATTATGCTACCTCTCCTCTATGCTTCCTAATTATTTTCTTCGAAAACGTCTTTCTTTTGCTCTTTCATCTCTATGCTATTATCTCTTATATCTTTCATCTTTCAACATTTTAATATTTTTACTGTATATATACTTCTTTATTCTTTATATTTTAAAATAAAATACAATTATATGTCTTTTTATGCCAAACATTACTGCTTCTTCGCTCAGAACGAAAAAAAAAAAAAAAAAAAAAAAAAAAACACGCATATACTTTTTTTTTAAAAAAAAAGCAATATTATTACGTCATCGTTTTTGATAAAGAAATAGAGGACGTTTTCAATTCTGCCTTTCAACAGTTTTGCAATGTGAAATAGACCAACCAAAATGAACACTACACCATTTCTCCCAAAAACGGTAGTTACACTCTCCTGTGTATTTTACAACTTTAAAAGTCCTTTTGTTACTTTATTCTCTTTTCTTTTGTGTGTGATATAACGTTCAAAATCGTTATAATACTTATTTACCTATATTTCACACGAGAGAACGCAAGTTTTACTTTTACTATATATTATCACAAACTCACAATTTCAATAAACTACCGTTCTATTGATAAGAAAAGTTAATTTTATTTTGGAAACATTTCAAATGTGTTGAAATTGTACAATTGTCAAAAAAACACACACACACACACACACTTACGAATTGTTTCTATTTTCACAGAAAAACCATTAGCGTTTATCAAATCACCCTTACTTATTACATTCAAAGAGTCGAATTTACAAAAAGCTCTCCTATTCTGTTTTTGTTTATTTTTTAACAGTGGCCAACTGATTAAAAAACTAAATATTAGCTGTTTGTATTGCTTTTCAAATATTGAAAAGTGGCTACAGAATGCCTTATATGATACCGGAACACTATCAAAGATATTTTACAGACAAGACCTTACTTTTGAACATATAAAGAATTTTAGGATGATAAAAAAGATGACAGTATCATCCGAAAAGCTGACATCGTGCGGCGTAGTGTCAGCAATTAAGCTTAGTTGAAGAAGTCGGGAAAAGAAAGAAATTTGAATTAAGTACGTTGAGTACGTTGAAAAGAATGACTTTTGATTTTTAACTTTTAATTTTCTTTTGGGAACACATGTACAACTAAAGCTTTTTTTTTTTTTTTTTTTTTTTTTTTTTTTTTTTTTAAAAAAAAAATGAAGTGTTTTGTTATGAAAATCCTAATAATTCCAAGGCCTACAAAATTAAATCGGTTGCAACAAAAGAAATACTTGAAACTATCCAACTATATACATCTCTCTTCAATCAACGAACTGCGCAGGCTTTTGCAAAATGGTGCTCAATCCACAGCGTATCATTTTTAAAAGCAAAGCCAGACAGAAATTCAAATAGTACAAAAAAGACAGCTTTATATATTAGATGATACTTTTTATGGTAAGTCTAAGCAATAGTATAAGCGAAATACATAGCCAATATGCTTCTCTGTAGACAATTTGTTGGAAGAAATATGTAGTTATTTGCCAAGATACAAAGCATCCATTTTAAATTTGAAAAAAAAAAAAAAAAGTGATTACGAAATCATCAGCTATGTCCGCAATTCCCCATTTGACGTGGATCCAGAAACAAGGCTGAAACTCTTACAAAAAAACGGTTGACAATCTGCTTGACTGCTCCCTTGTTGATAAGGCTTACGTTTCAGTATCTAGTCTTGCATCTTCGCCGTTTAACGAAAGGGACTTGAATAAAACTGACGAAATTATGAAAAAAACTCAAACATGTAACTGGAAATACTCCAGGTAAAGCAATGCTACGGCATATAGACTGAAAAACCCATCACTAACTTTCTATTTGATTCACAATAGATATGTTAGAGTATTTTCAATCTATTGATCATAGTATTTGTTTGGCTTCGATCGACTTTGCTGGGATTTCCTCACGTTCCCATCTCATAAAAGATTTGTTGGAAGAGTGCCCTGTTATAAAGAAAATAGCTATTGAAACTTTTATTTCTAATAACGAAATTCTTCTTCTGGACTCTCAACTTCTGTTGTCAGATAATCAACTACTTGAAAATTTTGATTGTAGAAAAAAGCTAATTCAACGATCAAAATAATAAATAATAATATAATACATGATTTTAATAAAAACGGTTAGGAGACTTTGTGATGTTATTAAATAGTAAAAAAAAAAAAAAAAAAAAAAAAAAAAAAAAAGATAGATGGTATGGCTAAAAACTAGACGGATGAAATAAGACGGATGAAATAAGACGGATGGTTAAAAATTGTTACACCCTCTGATTTTTGTATTTTCAAACCCGAAGCACTGTATGTTTTGTCTCCTTCGCTGGCATCTTGGTTGGCTACCTGGTGGTAAACCTAAAGAATGCATCTCCCATCCTTATCATAACTGGAGCCGTTGACATGCTTTTGACTGTCTAAATGTTCATCATCGTCTGTACCTGCCTCGCTCAATTGAAGATCCAATCTCTTTCCTTCTTAATTTATTACCATTGCATAAACCTCGTCCTACTGCGCCTCATAGATGGTTTACTCTATGGCCTATTCTATATACGATCCTCCATGAACTGGATTATTATTTTCATGATGAATGCCCTCCTCCTCCTGTTGATCCCGGTGTCAAACTGTTGAATTGGTTATCCAAGTAATAGTATGAGTCTTTCTGGTACTTGAACTGGTTCGTATTAAATTTTTGTCTCTATTTACTTTTTATATCTTCCTTCCCTTATATTTACCCATATTTCAAATAATTTGCTCTTTTCTTTTCCCTTTTCTTTTTTCTTTTTTTTTTTTTTTTCCTTCTTGTCCCCTAAGAAGGTTTTTATTCTCTTATATTTATAACTGGCTCGGGAAGCATTACACACTTCGTTGCTACATGCTCATTGCCATAAATTTTTTAAAAAAACACAAAAAAAAAAAAATAAAACCAAGAATTTAATAGTAAATTACAATTGTTGTTTTCCTCAGTGAGTGTCAAGTTGGGCTCAAATAGGTTTTTTATTCAAATACTTATTAAACAAGTTTACGGAATATTGAACACAATTTTGAAGATTCTGAAGAGGAACTTCTTCACAAGACTCAATTATTCTACTAATCAGAGTTTCTGTGTCTTTCAATGCATGCCGTTTAACCTTTAATTTAACAATAGCTCAAAAATCTTCAATAGGATTGAGCTCAGGCGAATAAGGGGGAAGGTAAACCGGAACATAACCGCGTTTTTCGATTAATGGATCAATCAAAGCAGGAACATGTATAGGAGCGTTGTCCATAACAATATGATACCCTTGCATATCTGGAAATGTGTCCATGATATCCATTATATCAACAATGAAGTACATGTAGTGAGTACCAGTAGTTCCGTTAGGCACTGACACTTTATCACCCGGTGCCTTACGCTTAGTCGCTCCGACTACCTTTCTTCTCTTTACGTTGCCCGGTTCTCTCATGGACATATTTACTACGCCTGCGGAAGAGGTAGCTCCTAATACTGTATGAGATACAGCTCTCCCACGGGTCATGTTTATGTTGAATCCCGACTCATCTAAAAACACACAGTTTTGAGGGTAAATCATCCCTTTCTCTAGCCACTCCTTCACCCAAACAGTCCGTTTTTCGATGACAGCAGGACTATTTCTTTTGGTCGGATGTCTAGAGATTACTTTGATGGAGAGATCGCATTCATCTCTCATGAACCCGGCTACCCTTTTTTTTTTTTTTTTTTTTTAAGGTATATATTCGTCAGGATTTTGTAAATGCTTCTGCTTCCATTTTCGTGCAGTATGCTGATTGACGTTGGCAGCCTCTGCAGCTTTCATATTTCATGCCCTTTTTGAAAAACAAAATAGAGATACAGTAGCCGATCCTTTTCTGTATATACGTTATATTCACTTTCCCTTTCTTTTTTGACTGCTGCTTCTTTCATGTCAACATCAACCTCTTCGGTTGAGTGCAATTCCGAATAAGTGTTGTTTTTGACAAGCTTCTTGAGATTAGTTAGTTTTTTTGAGGCGAAAGGAAGGGGCTTCGTCATACGCTGCTGTGTTATTGCCCTTATTGTCAAATATTTTTCCTCTTCCATCTTCGCAATAAAAGGCTATGTTAGAATCCATATTCGTTAAAAAAAAAAAAAAAAAAAAAAAAAACGTAAAGAGTTGCGATAAACAGTTAACACGATAAATCTATTAGGTGACCAATTGAGGCTCAAAAAAGTGACCAATTGACGGTGGAAATACAGTACTTGTGGAGCAGTCTATAAAAGGAATTATAAAATTTACGCGATCATCTTGAGAACGCCCGTTGTAACTATTGTATGGCTTTTTTTAGTATAGAAATATACTTTTCTGTAAGTTCTATATTTCAAAAACTTCGAATTTTTGGGCTTTCACAACCCCAACTTACAAAATTATCATGATCACCCCGCGTTCTCCTGTACTTTAAGTCAGGCCCTTAATACATTGTCGTTATAACCAAAATAAAAGGATGTAATTTTTGATGAAATGGTATTTATTTATTTGTGTGTGTATGTTTATGTGTGTGTATATGTATATATATATATATATATATATATATGTGTGTGTGAGTGTGAGTGTATGTGTGTATGTGTGTATGTGTGTGTGTGTGTGTGTGTGTGTGTTTTGTGTAGTATTATTTTCTCTTAAGTCTTTTTAACAACTGATCAAGCTCAAAGAAACACTCATCATTCTGACTAAATGCAGTATGTTTTGGTGTCTTTACATGCTAAATGAAATGTTCAGAATAATGCATTTCTTTAAATTGATTACCTCTGTCAACGTTGTAAACTTCTCATTACAATTTTCACAATACTGAAGATCCGCATTTCTCTTTCTTTTGACTTCCTTGTTCTTTTCTTCCTTCAATTTTTCTTCATCTGTCTTGTTTCCATCTGTCTTGTTTCCATCTGTCTTGTTTCCATCTGTCTTACCACTGTTTGTATTCTGTTCTTCATAGCGTGTACCAGACTTGGTTTTTATCTTGAAATCATTCATTTCCACTCCAATTTCTACTTTGCTGTTATTTTCCTTATGATTCGCCTTATCTTCATCACCGACTATCTTTTCTGTATTGATTTCACGATGGTCTGTTTGTCCATCCTCTTTTATGTTACCAAAAGTAACCCTTTCGTCGGAATCATTATCGCCCTTATATTTTTGTCTTTTTTTTGAAGCACTTTCTTCGTCGCATTGTTCTTTTTCGAGTTCTCTTTTTACAGGTTGCTGTTGCTGATTGTTTTGCTGATTGTTTTGCTGATTGTTTTGCTGATTGTTTTGCTGATTGTCTTGCTGATTGTCTTGCTGATTTTGGGTTTCTCGAGTCTCGGATTGAGCTTTGCGTTTCTTTTTCCACGTAGGCCAAGGGGTTGGTACAGGCTTATCCTTGGTTATCTTTTTTGTGTATTCCTTGATTAATACAGGGCAGTGTACCTGTGTTGCATCTTCAACCATCAGATAATAGCCTGTGAATTCTACAAAATGTGACCTTTTGTCATTGTGGTGTGCTCTTTCATGTGCCTTTGCATTGGCTGTTGAGGACTCCATCAAAGTATTAATAAGTTTCAAGGCGCTTTCAAACGGCCAGATATCGAGATTGAGCTTTTTAGCATTTTGAATAAGAGTGTCGGTAGAAGTTGGATTGCTAAACAGAGAGTATTAGCGAAAAAAAAAAAAAAAAAAAAAAAGTTGACGTTACCTTTTTGACGGAATTAATTTGGAATTGGTAATTACATGTGTACATTTAGAAGATAAAAAGGGCTCTCTTGTCTAATGGGAAAAAAAGGGGGGGGGGGAGAGTGTGTGTTAGTTACTGTTAAAAGTTAAATCTAATTCTCAACTAGTTACCGCTCCCAATAAATAAATCTTTCTAGCAAGGGTTTTTTCCAATTCGGCATCCAATTGGTATAAGAAAAACTTGAGCTTTTGAAACTGTCTTTTTTTCTTTTGAATTTCAGCAGGGGTCCATTGTCTAGATGAGGTAGGTTGAGGAACTACAGGTGCTTCTTGTGGTTTTTGCTGTTCTTGTTGTTTGGCCACTTGAAGCTGCTTTTGTAGCAAACGTTTTCTCAAATCGGCGTCACGAGCTGCTGAACGTGATACTTGTTTAGGATCAGCAGTGTTAGTAGTTCTGCTTCCTGATATGTTGCTTGTAAAGTTCATGACAACGATCTAAATAAAAAAAAAAAAAAAAAAAGGCTGAAAAAAAAATGAAAATATGGCTGACCAATTCTAACACCGCTTTGCTTACATTAGAAAAACAGGTTTATGATATGTTTGGAAAAAAAAAAAAACTTCTAATGCATTCACAGAGAAATGCTGATGGTTCAAAAGAAATCAGAGAGAAGAAGAAATTGTAATTTTTAATTGAGTAAGTATTTAAAAAAATGATGGTATCCAGAATATCTTTTTAATCATAGTAGCTTCTTTCAATATTGTATGCAAGATTATCTATTCTATGATGATTACACAATACAATCCAAAGAAGATGAAAAAATTTTTTTTTACCCAAATATAAATCCTTTAAAGCAAATAGTTCCAAGTTCTTTCTTTTTTCCTTTGCGGTTTTTCTCTTTTTTATTTCATGTTTAGGAAATTCGATCTCATGATCTTTTAACCATATTTCTATCTCTTCAGATGATGTATTATTCCACAAGTCTGTAAATGGGAGTACAGCCTGATATATGTCTTTCATGCAAATCGTTTATTTTTTATGTATCCCTTATTAAAGCTCAAGTCTTCGTTGGACGAGAAGGCATATTTGACAAACTTAGCAACATTGAAGGATGATGCTGTTATAAAGTGTCAATAGTTGCTGGCTTGGTTATTCGTTTTTTTTTTTTTTTTTTTTTTTTTTTTTTTTTTTTTTTTTTTACCTTTGGACAAGCAGCACACACATTCTTCATATCCATCACCTCGCTCTCTGCAAGTTCAACTATTTTGTAAATGTGTACAAAAACAATTGACGAAAATCCTTTGATTTTCATTACTTTAAGTCGGATTGTGCTTTAAACGAAGAAAGGGAATATGTAAAGAATAAAGAAACTGAGAAGACAGAACGTGTTGCAATACGTATGCAAAACTAAAGAAAAAATATCTCTTACTATATTATGCTGGTAGCAAACAACTAAAAACAATTTCATTCATAGATACATTGCTCCAATCAGTACAATTTTTGAACGCCCTGTATCTTGTTGAAAACCCACAATCAAACCTGTATGAATTGAAATTAGTATCAATGAAAAACATTCTTTTTAAAATTTGGGACAACTCTGTATTATTTGAGGATAAAAATGTCAAGTCGTTCACCAAATGGTGTGAAAGTAAAAACCTGTCATTTTTTCAGTACCTGCTAAACGACTACACAATCTATACGGTGAAAAAATCTCAATGAGATCTCTTTATGTTCTTAAAGATCGATATATTTGTAAGTTGTATTTGATGTATTCCCTTAATTCTGTATTTACTGACCTAAATAATATAGATTCAGTTAAGAAAGATATTATATATACATGCACTGAATACCAAAATTACATCGGAAAGCTAAAAGAAGAAGGATACACAGTAGTCGGATACTGTAGAAAGTCTAGATCAACAACTGAAACTATTGACAAAAAAATACTTTTATTGCAAGAGCAAATTGGAAACTTAAAAACGAGATCATTAGTGCATAAGGTTTATGTCTCAGTAAATTACGATTCAAAGGAAAGCATAATGAATAGAGATTTAAAAAACAATTCTTTAGCACTTGAACTGAAAGGCTTAGATGGGAACATGCAGGGTAATTATAATTATGGATGCTTACTTTCTCATTGAACATTAACCTTATTTTTAGACTTAATAAAGTATCTCTTGACGGCCAAAAAGATTTGTTTAGTTACAATTGATTCTGCTGGGCTGACATCTGATGTAAGTGATTTACTATCTTTTTTACGGTAAGGTGCAGAAAAAAAGAAAAAGAACGTCCAAAAACAGAATATTGACTATATCGAGTAGGGAATTTCCAAATGTTGAAAAAATTCTTATTGATAATCTTCCTCACACAAATAAAGCAGACGCCATCAATTGTGCTGAAGCAGTTGAAAGCCCTGACAAGTTTCTTTCAGTGTTTAATGGAAGACATGGACTTTATCATAGATTTAAATAAGGACAACTTGAATTTTGTTTAATTTATCTTTTGTTCGTTACTTGTTTGATTTTTTATTCACTCTTATGTTCAAAACTATAAATACCACTGTCTATTTCAAAATTTTATTTCTAAATTAAATAAATAAGGATTGTTCATATATTGAAGTGGTTCTGTGGCCATTTACTAAAAATTGCTGGATACTGTTTATATTCAGAGGGCTTGAGTTGAATTGACTTTTTTGAGCAGAGAAATGGTCTCTTCGGATTTTCACCATAACAAATTTCAACATCTTTTAAATCATCGATAATTTTAGAAATTTTAGTGACATTTTCTTCATTATAAGGGGCACAATAAAATATGCAAACTGCTTGGCCTCTAGATATAATAACCATCGGATTTGATAAAAGCAAATGAAGGCAAGTCATATGACTAAATTAAATCCCGATATATCAAAATGATATTTCCTGTGACTGAATATTAGATATCAAATTTGCTCGTACCTGTGTTAATTGACTAATTGACTAATTTTTGACTATTTTGCAATGTAGTATTGAGGTTGAAAAAATCATTATTAAAGGGCAACTGGAAACTAGTTACATCTGTAATAATCGAGAGCGTTTTAAAAAAAATTTTTTAGTAAAAATGTCCAAAAGAAACTCTCGCAAAAAAATGACTATCTTGCCTGACAATAATTGTTGTCTCACTGTTGAAATCTCTGATGAAGATTATTCTTCTACCGATGATGAATTTGATCCACTCTTTCTTGATTTTTTGAAAAGTACTGGCGGTGCTGTGGAAGTTTGTTCTTATAAAAAACAAAAAAAAAATGTCGAAAATGTCAAAACCAACAATGAAAAGGATAATAATATTTATGAAGACTATGGCAATGAAGAATCCTTTAAAGATGTTGTGGAAAACCCCGTTCGCAACAATTACAAAGAAAAGCAAGCCAATCTTTTTTGTGCTTGGAAAAAAGCATTACCTGAAATTGTACAGGCATATATAGACTTCTTGGGTTCTAATCCCTTAGATTCGTCTCCTTGTACCTGTCCTTTAACAGAAAGAAAGTCAGGAAGGCTGAACTTGTTCTCTTGGGATGGTATTTCTAAAAAAAAAAAAAAAAAAAAACAAAAACAAAAACAAAAACAAAAACAAAAACAAAAAAAAAAACAGTAATCTAATTCAACCGTTTCTTTCTAGTTGTTCAAGAAGACCAAGTCTTTGAGTACTGTAAATGCTCAAATTTAACAGTAGCCTTGGCAAAAGCTGGTATGTTTCCCCTTTCTCCTGTGAACCCCTCAGGTGCTGTTCACTTTGAGCTTTGCAAAGTTCTAGTAAATCTTCGTAATGTCTTCGCTGGTTCCGGTGAGAAGATTGCTGAGTTCATGAGTATCCAGCATTCAGACAGCCAAAAAGTATTATTTAAACTTAACAAAGCTTAACTTATCGTTAACCATAGTGTCTGTCTGCTGAAAACTGTTCGAACGTTATCCTTTTGTTCAACAAAATGGTTGAACTTGCAGAGAATACGATATAAGTCATATTCGTTTGAACAGCCAAAAAATCCCTGACTGTCATAAGCTTTTCAATAAAGTCTTCACTTCGTATAAAAAAAGTTGTTCAAAGCTCAATATATATAAGAAAAAATCACAAAGCAACGTAATATTGCAATGACGAAAAGCTTTATTCATCCATAAATGATTCATATCTGGTGATACGTTTGTTTACGCTGCTATTTCAAAAAAAAAAAAAAAAAAACTAATAAAAATACAAAGTTTATATTTAATTACTTAGCAAGGTTGACGTCGTTTGTCTTCTTTTGACTTGAACTATAAGCACAGTTTAATTGATTTCTTTTAAAATGTGTATGTATGTTTTTTTTTTTTTTTTTTTTTTTTTTTTTTTTTTTTTTTTTTTTTTTTGCAGGATGGAGAGAAACTCCAGGATACCCAGATCTAAACAGAATATCTTCAAGGCACAAAGTGTACTTCAATTTTTCCAATGATGAGAAATCGTTCTAGCGGAAAAGATTTCTTTCGTTAACGGTTATTTCTCCTTTACAACAGGAATATTTTTGCTATCGGTAAAATTTTCCCGCACATTTTCGTCTTGGCGATTGTAGTTTTTCTCATATTTAACTTAAAGAAGTTGTTTTTCTTATTTGCTGCTATGTCTTGTATAGCCTCGTTTGTTGGGACTTTTGTTCACAACAGCCTTGACTTTGATCTATTTAATTCTTTCTTCTTTCAGGAGGTTTCAGGTCCATGTACGTATCGAAGTTAGTGATGTCACCAAGAGAGAATCGCTCACTGTCAACCTCCATTTCAACTGACTCATCATAAGCATTGCCTTTTGCGTCTTCTTGAATAAACTTAAGGTTCATTTTTTTTTTTTTTTTTTTTTTTTTTTTTTTTTGTTGTTGTTTTTGCAGGAATTAGAAAAGCTCTATATTTGCGCAATCAAAAGTTGTAAGACCATGCAATCTTTAATTTTTATGTGTGCAAAGCGAGTCCGGTTGATGCGCGGTCTAAAAATTTCATGTACGCAAAGATTTTTTTATATTTGTGCAATTTATTTTCGAAAATAGCGTAACAAATACCCCAAAACTTTCTTTTTTCGCGTGATAAGTACGATTTACGAGCCGCATTTGATGATTCATAAGTTGATATTTGAATTGATTTAATCCAGTTTAGAAATCTACAAGTCTTTATTTACGAAAAAAAAATACTTAATTCTTCTCGCTCTTATTTCAGAGATCGCGTGACTGTGTCACTTTTTTTTTTTTTTTTTTTTTTTTTTTTTTTTTTTTTTTTTTGAAATGTATTTTCTTGGACGTTTTTAGCTTTTTTTTTTTCGAAAAATATTTTGTTAAAGTTGATCAAATGTCAGCTTATACAATCTATCAAGAACTTTTCCCGCCTCAAACAGTGGAACATGTTCAAACGAGTCATTTTATTTCACCTGACGCGGTTAATCTTATTGTAGCTAAATCTTCATTATTACAAATCTATGAATTTGTAGAATATGTGCCCGATACAGAAGAAGAGGAGGAAATAGCAGATAATGAATTGGCTAATGAACGATTGAATGACACAGAAGATATTGTAATAAATAAACAATTATATATATATATATTTATATATATAAATATATATATAATAACAACTCATTTTTTTTTTTTTTCTCTGGCCAAAATAGAATCTTACATATCCTAAATTGAAACCATTGAGAAAAGATGGTACTTTGGACACGACTTTAGGACGATTGGAACTTGTAGCGCAATTCAAGATGAATGGTACCATTACAACTTTAGGTACAGTCAGAACCAATTCTCCTCGCGGTCGAGAAGGATGTGATAGTTTGTTATTGGGATTTAGTGATGCCAAGGTAAAATTTTCAACACTAAAAGAAAATTTTCTATAACCAAGAAATTAGATGTCATTACTAGAATGGTCTTCTACGACTAACACGATTATCACTGTATCTATTCATTATTATGAAAGGGACGAATTCAAGGTAAACATAGTGTAAGCAAATAAATCGTAACAAATAATAGAAAGAGTTCTTGACAAACCCATATCCTTCCACCATCCACATCGATCCTCAACAAAGATGTGCAGTTATGAATTTTTACGACAATAAGTTGGCAGTCTTGCCTTTTCGCCAATCAGATAAATTGGATGAACGACCCTTGACAGCAGAAGAAGAAGAAGAAGAGTAAGGATATATATAAATGTATAAAAGAGGCAATTATTAATCAATTTTAGAAAATGGCCCTATCTTCCTAGTTTTATTATTGATTTATCAACACTGGATTCACGTATTAAAAATGTGATTGACATGACATTTCTTTCAGATTATTATGAACCTACCTTGGCCATTTTATTTCAACCCGAACAAACCTGGACAGGGTAAGTCAACCGCATAAAAAAAAATTATTTACCATTTTTAAGCCGACTGTCGAGTAACAAAGATACTGTGTCCTTGGTGGTAATCTCTCTCGACTTTACAGCCAAGATCTACCCCATCATTTACTCTATCGATGCTCTTCCTTACGATTGTCATAAACTGGTAGCGATGCCCAAGCCAGTTACTGGTATGTTGGTAATTGCCGCCAACTCCATTCTCCATGTCTCTCAGGGTTCCCCAGGTGTGGGCGTGGCCGTAAACGGATACACGAAGAAGACTACAGATTTCCCTGGTATTCTTTATGAACCAGACTTGATCGAACTTGGACTTTCGCTCGAAGGCGCTAAGGCGATGGCCTTTGGACAAGAGAGTTGCTTGATCTTTATGCAGAACGGACACTGGGCATTAGTAAAGATGAAACGTGATGGTAACAAGGTACTGGGTATGGACATTACCGAAA
The DNA here is from genome assembly GCA_000697035.1 of Rhizopus stolonifer B9770. Lineage (NCBI taxonomy): Eukaryota > Fungi > Mucoromycota > Mucoromycetes > Mucorales > Rhizopodaceae > Rhizopus > Rhizopus stolonifer. Next base: position 31,668 of record JNDS01005276.1, read on the forward strand.
TCAAGCACGACATTCCGCGCATGGTGGGCAAGGCACCCCAACTAGCCACCCCACCCCTCCTGGCCACCTCGCCCTCATGTGTAGCCAATGTGAAGGCAAATGAGTACTTCTTTTTGGGAAGTCGTGTAGGTGACTCACTTTTGATCAAATACGACGACCTGAATTTCAGTGTGTGCGATACCTTGTTGAACACGGGTCCGATTGTGGATATGGCAGTGGGCGATGTGGAAAGCAACACGCGCGAGACAGACTGGCCTGAACTTGAGCTGGTGTCTTCCTCTGGCTACGGTAAGAACGGCTCGCTCTGTGTCTTTCAACGCCACGTGTATCCCCAGACCTCGTTTGCCTTTCACCAGTTTGACAGTCAAGCGATCTGGTCCATCAAATGTCGACAGGACGACCAGGATGCATTCGACAAACTGCTGTTTATCAGTAAATCCAAAAGCACCCTGGTTCTTTCTGCAGGTGACGAACTCCAGGAACTGATCAAGACCGGATTTTATACGCGAGGACCAACGATTGCCGTCAACACTTTGTTTCGAGAGACACGGATTGTTCAGGTGTATTCGACCGGAGTGATGGTGCTCACACCCGAGGGAAAGCGTGTTCAGACGGTGCCGATTCGAGGAGCCAAAATTATCGAGGCCAGCATACGCGATCCGTACATCCTTTTAACGCTTGATAATAATAAAATTTTGGCTTTACAAGGTGATGCATCAACAAAAGACATTATTCATATCCAATTGCCCAATCATATTAAAGTAAGTTTTATTGAGCATGCGTGTGTGTGTATGTGTGTGTGTATGTGTGTGTGTGTTTCTTTTTGCTGAATTTTTTTTCAAGGATGTTGGGATTGCCATGTCTGGTATTTTTGCAGATACTTCTGGACTGTTCATGAGTGTCACTGAAAAGATCCGATCCACTCAAGCTGCACAAGCCGCACAAGCTGAAGCCAAGAGGCAGAAGAAGAGAAAGGCAGAAGAAGAACACATGTCGATCAAAAAGAAGATGAGCAAGACGATAGCCACCTTTGATTTTGATGAGGTTGATATGGATCTTTATGGCGATGATTTACTAGAAGAACCTATTGCTAAAAAGCCAGTAGAGCCAGCCGAGCCCACAGTGCCAGCAGAACCAGCAGAACCAGTAGAGCCAACAGAGGAAGTGAATGAGACAAACGTGAGCCTTCAAGGAACAGACGTGAACCCTGTAAGATTCTGGTGCTACACTTACACTACCACCGGTCTCTTTAGAATCTACAGTCTTCCCGACTTTAAAGAACACTTTTCTTGTTCTCAATTCAATCTGGCTCCCGACTTGATTATGGATGGCGGAGGCGCGAAATCCAAAGCACCCACCCACACCATTCAAGAAATCCTGATGACGCATATCGGCAAAGAGAGAAAGGATCCTCATCTGGTGGCACGTACAGATACCAATGATATCATCATCTACAAGGCATTTAGTTATGTAGACGAACACATGCCAGACCGTCTCGCTCTCCGATTTTCTCGTGTTCACCACGAATACGTCTCGCGCAACACGAACGAAGCTCAACCGAAAAAAAAGAAGAATATCATTGACGAGTTTGAAATTCCGGATGGAGATCTGAATGAAGAAGAAGAGGACTTGAAGGTGACCAAGAAGGCGGACAAGATGATTCAGCGCAAGTTGCTTATTCCTTTTGATGATGTGGCTGGCTATGCGGGTGTATTTGTCGCAGGTTCTCAACCGGCCTGGTTGATGTGTTCCTGTAAGAGTTTTGTGCGTGTGCATCCGATGAAGACAGAACATAAAGTGGTTGGATTTACGCAATTTCATAATGTGAATTGTGAACATGGTTTCATCACTGTAGATTCAAAGGTAATTTTTTTTCGGGAAGCAAACAAAATGTTTATAGTTTCGTAGTCTACCATTCAGCTGTCAAGGTTAAGAACAGAGGGCGTTAATTACGATATGGATTGGGTCATACAGAAAATCATGTTGGGACAAACTGTACACAAGATCCAATACCACCCAACCATGCGAGTGTATTCAGTCTTGGTCTCTACCAAGATGCCGACACGGGTAAAAAATGATGATAACCAATATATCGATGGTAAAGAAACAGACGAACGGGCGCCAGGTGAATTCCTGCCAGAAATGGACCGGTTTTCGATGGTCTTGGTCTCACCCGTGACCTGGGAAATTGTAGACCAAGTGGACTTTGAAGAGTTTGAACAGTGTTATTCGTTAGAATGTGCTCTTTTGGACTCAAAGCAGACGAGTACCGGAAGAAAATATTACATGGTGATTGGTATCGGAAGTTTGAAAGGTGAAGACACTACTATGAAAGGATCTGTAAGTCACACTGAAAAATTTTCAGGGAAACTTATTAATTTTAGATCCGAATCTATGATATTATCGAAGTCGTACCTGAACCAGATAACCCACAAACCAACCATAAATTCAAACATATTCTGACTGAAGATGTCAAGGGAGCTGTGACAGCCATGTGTACTGTCAGTGGACATCTGGCTGCCTGTATAAGTTCTAAAGTGATCGTGTGGAGTTTGGAAGATGACGAGAGATTGGTAGGTGTGGCCTTTATTGACGTTCAAATCTTTGTGACCAGCATGAGCTCGATCAAAAACTTCATATTGATTGGTGATGCTCAAAAGTCTATCTGGTTTCTTGGTTTTCAACTGGAGCCTGCAAAGTTGACGTTATTAGGCAAGGATTATCAATCATTTGATGTAGGCTGCGTAGATTTTATTATTGATGACAAGTCATTATACCTTATTGTGGGAGATACAAATGAAAATATTGATTTGTACCAATATGCACCTTTCAGTAAAGTATATTAACAAATTTACAAGAAATTAATCCTTTCTTTTAGATTTGCAATCCTTTGGTGGGCAGAAATTGATGCGACGTGGTGATTTCCATGTGGGATCTCAAGTACAGACCATGGTTCGATTACCTCAAATAGAAAGAACAGAAAAGGGTCTTGAATACAGTCGAAGACATTTCTGTTTGTGTGGTACTTTCAGTGGTTCAATTGCAGTTATTTCTTCTGTTTCTGAAAAGACATTCAAGCGTCTCAATACACTATATGGTCATCTAGTCAATAACCTGCAACACGTTGCTGGTTTGAATCCAAGAGCTTACAGACTGATTAAAGGACCAAAGCAGAGAATGTCTACCAACCGTACAAAGGCTGTATTGGATGGTGACTTGATTTTTGAATTTGCTGGTCTTTCAATAGAAGAACAAAGAGAGACAACAAAACAGATTGGTACAACTGTTACTCGTATCATGGAGGATTTGGTCGATATTGAATGTAGCATTGATCATTTTTAATAAAAACTCCGATTTTTTTTTTTTGTTGTGCAGAAAAAAAAAGACCTGAGCCGGGATTAACACCACAAGAGATCCTTCCCTTTTCAATCCATACATAATATACATCATGGTGAGTAAAAAGGGGAAACAAGAAGAGAAAGAAAGAAAGAGAGGATGGATGAATGAATAGATGGATAAACAATTTTACAACTTTCTATGAAAACACATATTCGCCCCACATACACACACCACATACACACACATACACATACACACACATACACGTACACGTACACACACCACATACACACATACGTACACACATACGTACACACATACGTACACATACATATACGCATACATATACGCATACACGTACACATATTAGACATTTTGCACAATTAAACAATATTTAATACAAATAATTACACAATTTGGAATTACCGTTTACTCTCTTTCTTTTTCTTTTCTTTTTAATTGCGAGAATGAAAAAAAAGAAAGATATTGACATGTTTGTAGGACACCAAAACACCTGTTAAGCTTGCTAAAGTTACAAAGGTTCTCGGCCGTACCGGTTCTCGCGGTGGTGTCACTCAAGTTCGCGTTGAATTTATGGACGATACCAACCGTTCCATCATCCGTAATGTAAAGGGTCCCGTTCGTGAAAACGACATCCTCTGTCTCTTGGAATCTGAACGTGAAGCTCGTCGTCTTCGTTAAAACAAAGAACAAAACAAAACAAATAAAATCTCACAATTCTCAACAACTCTTAGAAAAATCGTTGACATACAAAACATAATTTCCCCTCTCGATAAATATGTGAGTGTGTATGTGAATATATAAGTGTGTGTATGTGTTTTTTTTTTATAATTTTTTATGTCTCTTTTCTTTATACATTTATTCCCAAGATTGTTCAACTGTTTCTCGAACTCTTCTTACATATTCTTTTCTATTCTCTCGATAAAGATTGGCTGCTTCTGCATTAGCTGGTGAGTTTGGATTAGGGTCGTTGAAGAGTGATTGAATACTGGTCAAGATGGCAGCCACGTCATAAGTTGGACTCCAACGATTTTGCAAGATATCAAGACATAATTCTCCATTGGCATATACGTTAGGGTGGAACATTTTTGATACAAACTTGACTTGAGGTGGTTTATTTGGCTATTTTCCTAATTGTGAGTTTTTTTTTTTTCTTTTTTTTTTCTTAAACACAAATACGTACGTAGGTTTCGTCGAATTGTAATACAAGCTTAAACGTTCCATCTTCAAAAGGAGTATCACCTATAATTTATATTAAATTAAAAAAAAGGGGAGAATAGGGAATTTCGATAAAAGATTCCTTTACCTGGACCAAAGATGACGGCATTCCACATCATGATGTTATCTGGACAAGGTGCACCTAATCAAAAGGGTTTATATTCATGATCTCAAGATGAAGTATATATTTTGTAAAAATTACCCGATACACCAGCTATATTTACAAAAGCAACAATTAGTAAGCAGATGTTGAATAGTTGTTTATTATTTTACCTGGAGGGTCACTTTGGATTCCCTTAAAATCACGCATGAGTCTTCTTCTGGTTGGTGTGGACATCTTTCTTTTAATGTATGTTTATTTAAAAAAAAAAGAAAAAAAAAAGAAGGAAATAATTAAAATCCGTTCTAATAATGCGTAGTTTACTCTTCCAAAAAAAAAAAAAAAAAAAAAAAAAAACATTGCTCGGTGACTGTCAATTAATTTGCTGAATAAGGAATTATGAAAAACCAATGCACAAGTAAGGGAAATGATGAAACACTGCAAACAGAATAGAATCAATCGTATGTTACGGTCAAAAGAAAAACTTGTTTATGAAATTACAGTGTGTACTCGTCTAACTTGAGAACAGGAGGTGGTAGTAATGAAAGGGAAGTAAATACCGATGACACTGCGTATTCCACAAGGTTTTTTTTTTTTCACTAATGTACTGATGATAATTTTGGAACCTAGCTCTACTTGAATCATTTTGAGTGCTTGATGGCTTACTTTGAACATTAAACATTCAAGTCTTAGCTCTTTTTTTTGTAAATGGGTCAACGGTAGATCTCTCATATAATTCAATTTCATTGTATTCCCTTTCAAATGCTTCTAAATACTCATTGATGATATAAAACGTCCTGTCAAGAGGTTGGAGCGAGATCATTCCTTTTTTCAGAGCACTATGACCGCTTTCGGTTCTTTGAGGTTGTAGTGCAGTCCATGTGTTGAAGTTTCGAGGTGTGAAGAGCAGCTCATTTTTCAAGATGAAGAATCCATTCGTTTTACTTTCAATTTATTGAATTTTGCATATGTGCTTATCAATTTTTGGATTGATTTTGTCGATTTAATTTGCTTAACTCCATCACAAATCATATTAACATCGCTGGAAAATAATTTATACATACGGCCTTCGTAAGTACTCTAAGGGTGTCATCGTCTAAAGGATGGTTATGTGGCATCTCTCTAAGAACTTCCGATGAGTGTATCTGATAGCCTTTCCCATTGTTCTTTTTACTGAGACGAATAGTATAGGGACAGTTTATTTTTTGCTAGGGGCGACTCTTTTCCGATCTAGTGAACTTATATTTCTCCAATCTTTACATCCAGGTCCCTTTTTACAGACAAAGACCAGTCTTTTTTCCTCGGATTTTTGGATGACAACAAAGTTGTTTTTGAATGCATAATTATTGAGAATATCTCTTATAACTTCTTTACCGGAGTTTTCCGGAATGTCGGGAAATGGGGAATTAACTTCAAGAAGTTGTTCCTCAATATTAGTAGTAGAGATCATGTCAAAAATGAAGAAAAGAAACTTTTGGTTTTAATAAAAGAACACCGCTTTCAGTGACTGTTTTTATGTGATATCGTTTTTGAAAATATGGTACTCCCCTATACACTTTATCCGGTGAATGTCCGGCAAATGCCCGGTAAATTCATAATTCTAATTGGTTGTCGTACCTAAACGAATCCCAGTTGACTCTGAGCCACGCTTTATTTTCCTTACATGATGATAAAAATAAAATTTCCCTTTCTTCCTTATATCTTCTAAGCTAAGCTATAATATTTTCAATTTTTTTTTTTTTTTGGGAGGGGTAAGGATAAATATATATATGATAACTACTAAGTTGCTGGCTAACCGAAGAAACGGTACCAGGGTCGGGTATGTATCACATTTCCAGCCTTCGTTTCGTCAACATTGGTATTGGTCAAATTGCGCACTTATGATTTCTCAAACTGCGTATTTTTACAAACTCAAATTGCATTTTTTTTTTTTTTGTACACTCTTTCCGGAAAGTAAATTCACTTCAACCAAAATAGGATCATGCTCAATTACCATTGATCATGATTTCTATCGGCTCCTTAATAACGTTCTCATATAAAAAGACGCTGTTTGTAATATTGGGTCCTCTCTCGTCTTGATCTTTAATAAGAGATTACATAGAGACTCATCGACTTTCTATTTTGTAGTTACTGTTCTTTTTACTGATCAATACCTCAAATGAGACTGAAAATAAAATGCATCGAACAGGTTGACGTTTTCGCAAAATACCGGTATCACGCAAAATGAGCATTTTTTTTACTGAAGATAAACCTGGTTGCTGTGACCGGATAAAAGTAATTGGGAAAACATGAGTATAGGAAGAAGGGTATTTATAAATGCACAGCTGAAGGAGATAGGCATGAGATGAGTTCCGCAAAGTATTGGAGGAAGTGATTGAATAAAAAAATAACTGCAAAAAATGCATTGGAATTGGGAGAAGAGAGATTGGGCATTTGCAGAATGCTCATTGGGTGAATTCAGGAAGGGATATGCTATACGAAGATACAGATTCAGGTTAATTATAGAACTGGAAGGCAAGCGCAATTTCCTTTGCCACATAGTCATTCGTGGCAACCAGTGACGGCGCCAACGAGTTGGCTACAATCTCGAGTCTCTTGCTCAATTCGCTATTGCCGAGGATGGGAATCTCATTGCTTTCTCCATACAAAGCAATGATGGCCGTAAACGCATTTTGGGTGTCAAGGTTCCCTTGAACCAAGCAAGATTCAACTGTTGCCTTTGCCAAAATAGCGCGTACTCCGAGTCGCAGCACAATCGTTGCCATATGCCGAAATAGTGATGATAAAGGCGAGGTTCCACGGTCATAGTCTGCCAATGTAAAAATGGTAAATGGTTGGCATACGTGAGATTTGGTGAAAGGACCTGATGCACGGCAAAGAGAGTATGCATTGTCTGCATCGAATTTGCTACGAATTTGGCGAAGTTGATACACAATGTTGGTATCTGATGTTCGTGTGATTGCCGGATCCGTGGACATGGATAAAGCAACTTGGAGATTATCGTGATCCAAGAAGATCTTAGTTGCAAGGGCGTCTTTTTTGTCCAATTTGAAGTTGAGGGTGACGGCACCGATCGATGGCTTGCTAACAGCGTCGAGTCTCATGTTGGAAGTCACCAAGATGTTTGACACCAATGTTCCAATGACCAATTTACTGCCTTCCGATGTGTGCAGTGTGATTGGCCAAATATCTGGGTAAGGGATCTTTCCTGGTGGCGGCAGTGACGTCGGCTTGGTGAATCCTTTGAGCTTGCCAAATGGTTCGCGGTGTGGATCAATCGATTTCGTTCGGCCGTATGCTTCGACAGTATTAAGCATGATTGCCTGCCCATTTGTTGTGTTGTATAGAATAGCTCCTGCGAATATCTGGACCGTGGCGAACTTGATTTGTGGAAAAAAATCCCAATCCTTGTTGATGATTGCGCACACGTCAGGAGTCAACTCCGTATACTGACGCTACATGAGGAGTTTGCTGTATGGCGATGATGAGATTATCACTACGGCGCATAGGTGGCTTTTTGTATGGCTTAATTGTTTGATTCCAAACAATTGTCAAACAATTATCAAACAAAAAAAATTGTCTGGAAAGGGAGTTTGCAAACAAAAAAATTGTTTGATTGCAGAAAACTTGTTTGATTTCGACCAAAAGTTGTTTGATTGCAAACAAACATTTAGCAGGCAATTTAGCAGGCAGTTTTGCATTAGGTCAATGTAATGTAATTTTGATGTGGTACAATTGGATAGAAAAACAGTGTATACAGTATTACTATACGTTCTTATAATGCATGAATAAAAATTGATATTGAGAAAAAAAATAGTTTTTATATATGAAGAGAATGTATAATAAAAAGAACAAACAAACACAAAAACAATAGAAATAATAACAATGAAAAAAAAAAGGTAATATTGTCAATGAAACCATACACTTACCTATTTTATCGAACACAAACAAACTGTTGGTGTCATTATGGTCTTCAGACATGATCGACGGCTGTTGTTTACTGTCATCATCAAATTAACATGGATTAAGCCACTGTTATGACCACACAGTATTAAATTGAACAACTATAAAAGATGCTTACCTTTAATGGTACAAACCCTGTATATCACTTGTTTTAGACTATAG